>JANHZU010001355.1:423243-436124 GCA_032468055.1 Acrochordus granulatus | reverse complement strand
TTTACGAGAATTTCGCACTAAGAGCGTTCTTCCGGAACGGATTAATCTCGTCTTGTGAGGCACCACTGTATGTTGAATTTAAATTGCTATGTAAGATGGATTGATACCCATGTTACTTCATTTCCAGTAGAATATTATCTTCTTTGATTTATAGAATAAGTTACTTCATATATTTCTATCATTTTTACATTACAATTGACATAATTGCCATTTTATACTAATGCACATTTTTATCCATAGCCTATGCATGATGATTATGACTTGAGACAAGAACAGTTAAACAAGGCATCTCTTCTTTCTTCAAAGAAATTCTTGGAAAACTTGTTGGAGAAATTTAATTCCCATGTGGTCAGTCTTTTATATGATTCAAATATTAAAGGATTCTGTGTTTGAAGATGGAGAGAGGGTCCCCTTGATTAGATAACTTAGGAATTTGCAAAAATTCAGTTTTATTGATTCATGATTTTTAGAAGACTCAAAGATACTGTGGATCTGATTTTATAGTTCTATTAAGTTACAACTATTTATGTAACTATCTTTGAAAAATTAGGTTATAAGTAACCTTTTTGGTACCCATTCGCACCAGCACATTTATTAACACTTCCTTGGCAGCTTTTTGTCCTGCATGACTTCATATTTTTACCTTTTTCTAAACCAGCATATTACAAAATAAAAATACCTATCACAAATTGCTGTTCTGAGAGAGCTTTGCCTACAAGAATTCTACTTTTTGGAAGTTTTTACTTAATATTATTGTATAAATATATAAGTTGTCAATCATAAATTCTTTTGGAGTGAGCCAGATGAGTATAAGTGTCTTATAAATAAATTGATATATGACTCCATATATGATATATCAATAAATTGATATATGACTCCATATATGATATATCAAGACTTGATATATCACTATGATATATCAAGTCATGATATATGACTCTTTGCTTGATAGTTTCACGTTCCCCCTCCCAAAAAGAACAGGTACATCTCTTCTAAATAGGTGTTTTCTGATTACTATAGGTTAATATAGCCATTTTATGACTAGATAAGCTTTCCTATAGTAGATATTTTCTGAGAGTGCCAAGAGCATATGCTAAACTTTTGAAATGGGCCCATCTGAAAAGTTTACTTGTCTCTTTTTAAAGTCAATGTTTTGGGCTGCAATTAAAATCAAATGTTTAATAGTATATCACTTAGTATTGTAATAAATGATAAATAGATAAATACAGTTGTTGGAAATAAACAAATGGCTGCAGCCACTGCAGATTGTTTTGTAGATGTTTTTGAAAATTAGCCATAATAGGCTGAATTTTGGGTTGCCATTTTAGAATGCGGTTAGATGTGTACACAAAACTATTTCATTTTTATTGGGAAGAGAGGAATTTCCAGAATTGGAAGTGATAGATAGGTTTTATTCTGCCTACTGTTCTTTTTATGATAAAATGGTAATCTTGTATTCAGTTCATCTTCCTTTGGGGTAAAAAGAATAGCTCAGGAGTATTAGAAATGTTTATGCAAAATCTTTGAAAATAAATATATTTTTCATTTCTAGGAATATGGAACAGGTGCCCTAGTTATAAGTTCACTTCTGGACTTCCTTACTTTTGCACTTTGTGCTCCATATAGTGAAACAACAGAAGGACAGCAGTTTGATATGTTATTAGAGATGGTTGCATCTAATGGAAGAACTCTCTTCAAGCTCTTTCAGGTTGGTATAGTGTTAAGAACATTTCAGAAGTTATTTCATTTTGTTTGAAAATGTTCCTTTTACTGCAATGTATTTTAATGTTTGTATTACTTTAATAATTTTTAATTTTAAAATTTTGTTTGCTGCCCAGAGTCACTTGGTGAGATGAATAGCCTTGCAAATTAAATAATAAATACTCCAAAATGAATATTATAAAAAAGTAAAATAAAATAATTCTGGAAAATCATACTAAAATGGAATGTACAACTTGTCAACATTTAAATTAGATTTTTCAAGAATCTGTTGCTGCAAATCAGATGTAGATTTCTCTTTCCAGTATTGATTGATAATTTTTTTTATCTAATCCCTATGTGGAAATTTGTAGTTTCTTGATGGATTCCAAATACTTAGGAATATGGACATAACCAAAAGTATTAATACCTTTACACTTTTCCTTGAAAAATCTCAATTTGCTGTGAAATAAGTTGAAACTGGCACAAGTAAATGGCATCCACCATTTTTATTCCATGATTCGACACTTATTTTTTGATGCATGTTTTAATATATTTTTGTAACTAATTCATGTTAAACATAGGAAACACAGTATTTAAAGCAGCTTTCTCCTCCAGATTTATAAGGGCAGGCCATTCAAGGGGTTGTATGAATAATTAATACCAATTTCATTGAGTTTCTTCATTCAAGATCAAGTTTAAAAAAGTAAATGGTTTTAAGAAGAATGATTATAATACGATAGTGCCATTTTTCCCACACTTAGATCCTCAAAATCTAGGATTGTATTAAATAAAAGTTGAGCTACAAAATATGAAGGCTCTGAACTTCAATTCCTATAAAAAGTGTTTATCATTTAATGAGGCCCCACATCCTATACTTCTAAACTAATCTGTTCACTATGTCTCAGATATTGCTTTCTTATGCATTGTTTTCACAGCACCCTTCCATGGCCATTGTGAAAGGAGCTGGACTGGTTATGAAAGCAATAATAGAAGTAAGACTTATTTTAAAAATTTTGTTTTTAAGAAACAGGAATAGGGCAATTTGAGTAGTAAACACCTTGTGTAAAATCAGCATAAGAAGAAATTTTGTTTACAGATTAATTCTTTTTGATCTTCTTACATAGCTTTAAGCAGTTATTTAGAATGAACTATATCAACAAAAATATTTGATTTTGGCAGCACAAATATTTTGTTCTAAAATTAGACAGTGTACAGGTCATCCTCAATTTAAGATCATAATTGAGTCCACAAAAGCATCCGAAGAGCATCCGAAGATTGCAGCTGAAGCAGAATGCAGCTGCACGGATGATCGTAGGAGCCAGTAGATCGTCCCACATAACACCTTTATTCTGTGAGCTGCATTGGTTGCCAGTCTGCTTCTGGGTGCAATTCAAAGTGTTGGTTTTGACCTTTAAAGCCCTTCATGACATGGGACCAGGTTATCTGAGGAATCGTATCACCCCAATGGGGAGTTCTCATCCCACCTGAATCGGCAGAAGAGACCTCTGGATCCCTTCAGCCAAAGAATTTCAGCTGATGGGGTCAAGGAGAAGAGCCTTTTCTGCTGTGGCTCCTGCCCTATGGAACACTGTGCCCCCAGAGCTGAGGTCTGCCCCCACCGTTCTAGCCTTCTGAAAACCTTAAGACCTGTCTCTGCCAGCTGGCCTGGGGCTCTAATGGGGATACATCATTGTGGAGACAGTTTGTGGTGTAGTAATCATCTCCATTCCCGCTTATATATCCATTCTCGGTCCAGTTGGGTTCTTTTTAAAAGTTTTTAAAGGGTTGAATTGTTTTTATTATTGTTTTACTGTAAGCCGCCAAGAGTCATTTGTAAATTTAACAAAAAGGAATAAATAAAAATGTCATAAGTTATGATGCATTAAGCAGATCATCAGATGTTCCCACTCAATTTTATTACCTTTTTTGTGGCAATTATTAAACAGATACTATGGTCATTAAGTGAACCTATTTTTTATGGGTCATATTTGCCGAAAACTAGAAGTGAAGTCAAGTTTCTGGTAAAAATATAAAAACGTGGTCCTATGATGCAGGATACTTCAGATTGCTATAAATGAAATATATTTGCTGAGTGCACAAAATATGGTTGTGTTACTGGGGGCGACCATTGAAAGAATGAACCTTATGTTCTTTTTCAGGGTCCATCATAACTTTGAAAGATCACTAAGGACTACCTGTACAAACAAAATTGGTTTTTTTCCCCTTTGGATAGGCAAAATTTATCTATCTATGACCCATGCCAAAGTCCTTCAAGATGTTGTTTTAGGAATTATTTGACAGTCTCAGGAAGTCATTTCTGTTACCAAGAAGTGGTTAAAAAAGTTCTGGACATAGTAGTAGCCAGAATGACATTTCAAATCTGAACCACTGTTAGAATACCTCAAGCATCTTCAGATTTACTTCTGCAGATCACCAAATTGCCCAAGAGACATCACAACCAAATCAGCATATATATTTCTTGGGAGGAGATTTTGGCATAGTATAAAGAGAAAAGGAACAATCTAGAATTTTCTGGAATATCCTGTCCCTTGATTGATAAATTTTTTATATTGCTATTTTTATATTACAAAGACAGGTTTTGGCTGTAGATCAGAAACTCTCTTATAAAAGAGTTAAAACTCTTATAAGACAATTTTTGTGAAAATATAAATGCATAATATTCCTGGAACTGATTAGGCATTGCAAAATATAACACTACTTTTTATGATCTTAAAGTATTGCAGAAAACATCTTGAATTATTTTGTGAAATCCAATACAATGAGAAAGTGCTTCTTTCTTCAAAGCTACTTTTGTCTTTTCAAAGATGAAGTTATTGTACCAAAGTTATTCAGGTTTGCTTCAGATGTTTCTAAAAATGGAAATATGATAGGAAGCAATTTGCTTCCAATTTTAGTATTAACTGTGTTGTATGTGCAGATAATTATTTCCACTTCCAAGTACTGTAAAATAATCACTTTGTTAATTTTACTGCACTCTTCCCAAAGGAGGGAGATAAAGAAATAGCAACCAAAATGCAAGAACTTGCACTCAGTGAAGGTGCCTTGCCTCGTCACTTGCACACTGCTATGTTTACTATAAGCACAGATCAAAGAATGCGTACAAATAGGTGAGTCTAGACTTAAACTACTTAAATGCTCTAATGCCTTTAATTTATAATCTTTCCCTTCTATACTAAAATTGATTGCTGCAGAAGAAATATATATGCTGGGAGAATATAACTTCATTTCTTTTCTATCTCTTCCCAGTTGTTTATTAGATTTATACAATATCATACCTTTATTTCAAACAATTCAAAGCAGCATATATAATGCTTCATCTTTTTTCTCCATAGCAGTAATCTGTGATGTGGGTCTGAGAGAGAGAGTGACTGGCCCAAGGTCACTCAGTGAGTTTCTGAATCTAAGGAAGGATTAGAACTCATAGTCTCCCAACATCAGCACTTTAACCATTACATTAAACCAGGCATGCTAACCTGTGGCTCTGAACAGCTAATAATGAAACCCCAACAAAATAATAAAAAATATAAAAATTAAAGGAAGTTTGTTATTTATATACATTATATTACATAAGGTAAAGGTTACCTCTGCCAATCGTGTTCCACTCTAGGGGCAGTGCTTATCTCCATTTCCTAGCTGAAGAGTCAGCATTTGTCCAAATACACTTCTGTGATCATGTCAAGTTGCACAGACGCTGTTCCTTTTCCCATTGAAAGGTGATCCCTATTTATCTACTTGCATGTTTACATGCTTTTGAACTGCTAGGTTGGCAGGAGCTAGGCAGACAATTAGAACTTACTCCTTATGCAGAAGCTCTTGGGTCTCAAACTCAAACTGCTGACCTTACAGCTGATAGGCCCAGCATCTTAATCACTTGTACCACCACATGCCCTTCTTGTTAACATTACATATACATTCACTGTATTATATATATGCAACCCAAAACAATTCCTCTTCACTCAGTGTGGCCCAGGCAAGCCAAAATATTGGACATCCATGCATTAAATAGATCCACTTATTTCTACTGCACTGTTGAATACTGTCTGGGCTGTTTTCCAGTTGGTTCTTGCTTTGGTTGTCATTTCCCACAGTGATCTATCTCTTCCTCCTGGGTTTGGGTTGCTGTTACCTTATAATGATATCAATACCAGCAGTATTCTTGCCATAAAACTAATTAGGTTCTATCACGTGTGACATACCAGAGCTGACAGAAGCTGCATTTTTTTAAGTTGGGGAGGAAATCATCCTGCCAAACATCTGCCCCATCCTCATTTCTACTAAAACACCTAGAGACCTCATTTTGGAAATGCTAGATTGAAAGCTGCTGTAATATGTTAATAGATAGTAAGTTGCATTTTAACTTTTATTGGTTTTCTAAAAAAACAGTATTATATATTGAATCTTAGGACCTTAGAATGAGGGATATTACACAGCAGTTATAATTTGGGAGATAAGTTGAGCAACAGTACTGTCAGAAGACAAATGTTTCTCTTTGAACTTATTTTTCTCTAATAAAGGAATGTTTTTTCAATTTCAATTCTTAGGCAGTTGAGTAGACATCTAGTGGGTCTTTGGACAGCTGAAAATGCAACTGCTCTGAACTTATTGAAGCGTATCTTGGTAAGTAAAAATCTGCATTGAAAATCTTGGATTTTTCATTTATGATAGTGTGCTGTTATTCAACTGTTTCTCAGCAATAGCTGAGAAACAGTTTTATGATAGGCATGCTAATAGAATCTTTTGTTATAGAGTTTCAAACTGGTAGATAACTGGTAGTCAAGGCCCAGAAGATTTCTTAGGCATGCACAAATACTTTTTCAGTAATGTAACTGTAGATTTTCAGATAGCAATGTATTGCACTAATAGGAACTGCAATATGAGTTTCAGCAAAAGCATGTTAGCTATAAAGTTTTTAGCATGAAAAATGGCTCTAGATTGTTCTTTGAATATGAAATTTCCAGCAGAACTTTTTCCACATCCCAGTTACAATAAGATCTATCATGTTCAAAGCATTTCAGAATTTATTTCTCAAACAACAGTCCCTTGCCTCCATTGCTTGGCAAATATTTTAAAACTTTAAGAATTCTACTTTATAATGTTTTATAAATCAGACTTCTCTTAACTGGAATTGGGTTTTTATTTATTAATTATTTGTATATTTAATGTACTAGGTATAACTAAACTCCAAATGCCTTTTTGAATCTTGACTGTATTGAATATATTGAAAATATTATGTTTTTAGAGAATGTTAAGGATAATTTACACACAAAAATCTCTATGTATGGAGTAACATTTAATGATAGTCACCAATCTGTGACGTATAAAAAATTAGATAATTTAACAAAATAATACATTAAAAAATCTGATAAAAATACAGTTCAATATCCACTACTAAAATAAAGATATATACGATGTGTACCAAATAGTAATTGATGAGTTTGTAGAAAATTATAACTACAGCAAAAATTTCTATGACGTCATATTTTTTCTGGAATCTTTATTTGAATTTATAAGTTAGTTAAAATATGTTTTAAAGTAATCTGGTGAGAATTAGATGCTTTTTATTTTCCCCAAAAAGTCATATTTTGGCTTTTTAAAGGAGTTATGTCATATTTCTGCTTACTTTTGTAACAGATGTCATATTTTGGTCATTGGCAACCCTCCTGATAAGCCAGCAAGTTTGAGCTAGCAAAGAAAGGGAGAATTTGCATGGTTTTCTTTTTCCTATTTGCTCCACAACTCAGGTCTGTGTGTGTGTGTGTGTAAGAGAGGGACAGCAACCTTTTTTAAAATGACTTCAGCAGGCAGAAGCTTCTTCCCTGACCAGGTCTGAAAACAAGAATGAGAATTTTCCTGTTGTTGTTTTTTTCTCATTTGCTCCACAATTCAGGTATGTGTGTGTTCGAGGTAGTATAGTCATGTGAGAGCTGCAATCTGATTTCAACATGCCTAAAAGTAGATGTTCAGTGAATGTTTTGACTTTCCTTTTCAATAGCGCTCTTCTTCAACTGCAGATTCATCAAATATCCAGTCAGAATTTTGTAAGAGTGGTAGACTCGCATTTTTTGGAGAAGTACAGCAGTCACCCAGTTCCAAATAAATCAACTCTAAGGAAAAATTACATCTCTGCCTGCTATGAAGATGTGTTAGGAAAGATAAGATCTGATGCTGAGAACAATAACATATGGGTTTCAGTGATGTAAATGGAAAATTTGTAGCTAGTGTTATTGTTAGCACTCTGAAATGTGACAAGCCCGGTGAAGTATTCTTCTAATGTGAAGCTCTACAAAAAGTAAACAATTCCACTCTAGCTATGCTCTTTGATAGTTCTATGAAACTACTCTGGTGTAAAAGGGGGAAATATACTTCTTATAATAAATGCTGCTTCCATATGACTAGAATAGTCAAGGGACTTAAATTTCTTTATCCAGAAATGATCCATATCACATATTTTGCACATGGTTTACAAAGAGTGGCCGAAGAGATTCAAAGCAACTATCCTGATGTAGATAATTTCAAATAGGAAAATATTCATTAAAGCTCCACTTTGAATACAGAAGTTCAAAGAAATTCCTCCTACTTTGGCTCCCCCCCAACCTGTTCTGACTTGTTGGGTGACTTGGCTGGATGTGGCAATGGATTATTTTACAAATTACGCTTCCTTCTTTGAAATAAATAAAGATTTGACTTGTGAATCTTCCTCTGTCAAGATTGTGCAAAATTTCTTTTCTGAAACTTGGCTGGAAACTTAGCATTTATAGACTCTAAGTTCAGTGAATTATGAAGAACGATCACCTGCCCTTGAAACTATAGGAATGGAACTTAGTAATGCACTGAACATTGTAAAACAAACTGAGTGTGATTTAAAGCAAGCAACGGGGAAAGTGGCTGAAAAAATTAGTGATAAATTGCAAAGAGTGCTGCAATCTAATCTGGGTTTTTCAACACTTTGCAAAATATGAAACATTCTAAATGGACTCAGCAAAATTTGAAGACTTTGAGCCAGAATTTTCTCTAGATGAGTTTGCAGTTTTCAAATTTGTTCTTATAACCTCTTGTGATGTCACAGTTTCTTCAGATACAAAAACATACTGGTAGACAACAGAAGGAGTTTTGAGTTTGATAACCTCAAAACACATGTGGTCATCCAGTACAATTCTGCTGTTAATGAAAATTAATCCAGGGATGAGCATTTTACTCTCAAAATGTTCATTTGATTCCTTCAATGCTAGCACTTTTGCACTGGAAGTGAAGAGGAATAAATGTTTTAATTTGTGTGTGTGCGTAAGCACAGATTTTTTAAAATTATGTACTAATTTCAGAAAAATGATGTCTTATTTTTGCTTTAAAAGTCATATTTTTGGTTTAATTGGTCATATCAAAAGATTTTAAGGTTTTAAATGATTGCATATTTCTAGGATTTTTAGGTCATAGAAATCCTCACCCTAACTATAACAAATCTTGAATTAATTACAAATTTTAATAATGCAATTGCATTTTGATTTTTTTCATATTTGTGTGGCTTTAGCCATCAGGCTTACTTTCGTACTTGGATTGTAATGATCCTGTTCCTGAAAAGGATTGTGACCGGATGCATATTAGAGATAACTTAAAAATTGCAAATGTAAGTATGCCATCTTCCCCTCTTGAATTATTTTATTGTGCATCTGATTTAAAATATAAATCATGGCTTTATAAAAGATAAAATAATTAGCATGGTTTTCATTATTTCTGTGGAAAATAAGTCTCTATAAATTAATTTTGGTGATTGATAAAAAATTTTCTTCAGGATCAGTATGGGAAGTTTAATAAAGTACCAGAATGGCAACGACTTGCAGGAAAAGCTGCTAAAGAAGTTGAAAAATTTGCCAAAGAGAAGGTGGATTTGGTTTTGATGCACTGGAGAGACAAAATGGGAATAGCACAAAAAGAGGTACAATACTTTTTTTTGGTTTGTTTTCCTGCTTAAAGTTCGTATGATTTCATTTTGTTTAAATTGTCTGTCTAATGTTTTCAATTGTGTTCATTTATAAATGTATCTGATTGTGTTATCAATATATTCTTATCAAAAGAGATATTGGAGAAAACCTAATCAAGTCTAACTTCCCTTGAAGCTGAGAAAATTGGTATTTAAGATCATTCCTGAACATTTATAAAGATGTTATCACTCCTAAACATTTATAAAGATGTAAGGGCAATACCTGTATAATTTGGACGGTTAAAATATTTAGATATGTAAAAGCATCTCTAATTCTCTTAGAATTTGCTTCCTTTCTATTCTTCTGTTTGCCTATGTAGTTTTGTTCCTTTTTGGTGCATATAATTTTATGGCATTTTACATTATGAAAGTTGGGTTATGATCTGATATACACTTAATTTCTGGCTATAATGTGATTTCTGTTTTGACAATTATTGTAAATAAAACATGGTTTTCTTCTTGAGGTAGAATTGTGCATGACACTAATACTAAAACAAACCAATTTCCTTATGGATTACTGTGCTAAATATATGAAGTGACGTGATCTTTTAATATCAGTTTGCTGTTGACATAATAGAAATAAAAGAAGCAGAATATACAGCCTTGTTATCCATCCAGTTCAGAGTCAAATCAATTTATGAAATTATTAGTGATTAGCTAGTAACTAACATATATTATTTAATTACAACTATGAATACACCTAAGTCCTAGATGATTTTTTTCTGGTATAAATGGAAAGGAATGAGGAGCCATTTTAGTTCATACATTTACTATATATCCAGTTTTACATTAGATAATATTAAATTCCAGAGCTAAATGTTTTATATTAGTTTGCTCCATGAATCTCTCTCCCACCAGTAGTACGATTAGCAGAAGTTAGAGGTGTTGTTTAAGATTCTTTGTCAGCCAGTAGTGATTTATTACATATAAATATTTTATTTGTGGGAGATTATTTTAAAATATTAAATTTTTTGAGAGCCATTTTTGTTAAACATTAAATTTTGTTTTTCCTTTTACTTCCCAAATACAACTAGGACAGAAACAATATGGTGAGTCTTTGTTCCTTTCCATAAACTGCTTTGAATTAGCTTAGCACATAGCAACTTGCCTGCCAGTATAAAATCAATTAAAATTATTGGTTGATTAAGTTTGGCTTACAATTGATATTTCAGCTCTATAAAAGCATAGAAGTCTTCACTTACTAATTTATATCTATTGCAGTTATTTCTTTCCAAATTGATTGCCTTTTATTTTCAGTTATTTTCTTAAGCGCTCTTTAAAGGTGCTTTTCACACAAACATAAATGTAACATACGCTTGTGTTATTTTATACCATAAGTTTGCAGTAAATGTATTACTCCATAATAGTAAAAATTAAACTACATGTAGTCCTAGACTTAATGACCAGAATTGGGTCTATCGTAAGTTGATATGGTCATAAAGCAGGTCATCACATAATCAGACCCAATATTACAAGCATTTTTCCCATGGTCAAAGTAACCACAGTTGTTAAATAAATCACTTGTTAAATGAATCAAGCTATTGCTAAGTGATTCTAGCTTCCCCAATTTATTTTGCTTGTCAGAAGTGGATGGAAAGGTTGTAAATTGTGATTGCATGACCACAAGACATTGCAACCATTGTAAATGTGAGCTGGTTGCCAAGCACCTGAATTGCAGTCTCTAATGACTGGGAGTGGTATTATGGTCATAATTTCAAGGAAGGGTCATAAGTCACTTTTACCAAGACCATTGTAACTTTGAACAATCAAGGACTATCTGTGGTCCAAAGTAGATGAGATTAAGGCCATATTTATTTGGTTTCTTAATCTTTATAAAATTGATCTATGTTGCTGCTTCAAATAGGGGAAAAGGGTAGCTTTCTTTTTGGATTCAGAAAGCTTTACTTTTTCGAAAAGGACATAGAATCAAACAATCTTTTGTGCAATAAATTGTAAGCTTTGTATTTCCATGAAATGTATGAAGTCATTTCACTATGTTGAATTATTTTCTTCATACTTTGATTAAACTTATTTTGTAGAACGTCAATCAGAAGCCAGTAATACTGAGGAAACGAAGGCAAAGGATAAAAATACAAGCCAACTGGGATCTTTTCTATTACCGGTAAACAATTCAAAAAGGAAATACAGTTCTTTACCATTTTTTAAAATTATCTTTTAAAATCTGTTTCTAACATTATTTGTATAGATTTCTCCAAGATCATGCTAGATCCAATTTGATTTGGAATTTCAAAACAAGGGAAGAATTAAGAGATACCTTAGAGACTGAAATGCGAGCATTTCAAATTGACAGAGAACTTGGCAGCACCAATGTCATTTCCTGGAATCATCATGAATTTGAAGTATGTCTTCATTTGATATTTATCCTGTGAAATTTGAAGCTTAGTGTATTTTGAATGTAAATATCTAGTAATCTAGATCTGCATTGCCATTTCTTAAGCTATTCGTACAGAAAATTCTGATCACAATTATATAAGAAAATTTAGCCTGTCATGTTAAGTACCTTAATGCCTCCAGCCTAAATATGTACAGAACTGTCCAGGTGTAGTGGCTTCTGCTGATACAATATGATTAGGACTCAGAGGTTTTCCCTTAAGGGATGTCCTTTGCAGAGCCCAAGAAATCAAGCCTTTCTACTGCTGCCTCACTTCTTTGAAAGTCTCACCCTTGAGATTACACTAGATAAACAGTTTATGTTTCAAGAAAGCCATGGAAACTGGACTGTTTTAAAAAGCCATATGAGGATATCTGAGATAAGTTAGAAACACAACTTTATTTGTGGTGGGATATTTTTTCTACTGGCCATTAACTTCTTTGTAACTTGTATTTTTATTTTTTGTATTATTTTAATTTATTTTATTATGCTTTTGCATTTTTAACCCTTTCACTGGAAAAGGTAATCTAAATTGTTCAGACTAGAAAGCATATAAGCTCCAGCAAATAAATAAATATTGCTCAAATTCCTGTAATGTCTGTTCTAGAATAAGTGAATTCAGTTCAGGGTCATTTATTAATCCAAGTGGATAATTAAGATGGTTCATTATTCAATTATTGATGGCTTTGCAGTATTATCACATAATAATAGTTGTGACCCCCCAGTGAGGCACCACCTTGCTGTGGTTGGGGGGCTTGTGTGCTCTGAAGAAGATGAGAGCTCTGCCAGAGG
>JANHZU010001355.1:363203-379985 GCA_032468055.1 Acrochordus granulatus | reverse complement strand
GATTAAATTTTTTGCTCGTCCTGCGGGTTTCTCGCCTTGTGAGTTACTCGTCCTGTAAGGCACCACTGTAGTTCTATGTTATTACAGATATTTGTCCTATGTTGAAACTTTTGCTAATATTTCAACTTATTTGATTCAAATCTTGCTTTCTTAAATCAACACATAAATAAATTGCACAGTAGAGAACAACTGCAGGAAGTACCTTATTGGATACACTATCAAACAAGACAAATTCAGACTTCATTTAACCATGAAATATCGCGAAATTTGGGGAACTATTTATATCTCAGACTAATCTCTTCAGTTTTTTGAAGAGATCCAAAATAAAATGTAATGGGGATTCAATGTAATTTAACCAAGTTAACTAGTAAAAGGTATAACTCATTTCAAAATTGAAAGACTACTGCTTTGAGAAGTATATAATGATTTACTTTGCATTAATTATCAAGGATTAATTAGTAATCCTGTTGACATCAATTCACATCATTGACAAACTTAAGGCCATTGATTTAATCCACTTACACAAAACAAATTGAGGATCTAGTCTTTATATTTATCTATATTCTCAAATATAGGCAAATGCTTATGAAAGACACAATTTTTTCTTTTTGTTTTTAATAAAAACAGTTTCATTAGTTTAATTCAATTCCTGATAGTTTCCCCCGCCACATAATTTCAGTCCTGTTACCTCTTTCCTGGCTGCTTTGCTGCCCATGGCATCTATTTTGCTGGCTGCTTTTAGTGTAAATAGTCTTGCCTGTTCAATAGCAATGCGGCATTCAGCAATCCAGTGAGCAACAACTTCCTGTAGGAAAATAAGCAAAAAGCAAATTAGAAAAGAACAAAGTAGAGTTTAAAAACTACACACAGTAATTAGTTAACAAAACAAACTTGCTCAAACTTTACTACCCTATACTTCTTGTTATGAGCTTCATGTGCATTTTCAAAATACAGAAAGTTTCTATGTACAAGACTACCTAATTAGAATACTGTGAACTCACATGAAGATAAAGTTTCTTCCCAAATGTGACTCTCTGAGCAGATCGTTCACACAGGATCTGAAGAGCAGTTTCACCTGCTCCTATTAATCTCATACAGTGGTGAATACGTCCAGGTCCAAGTCGTCCTTGAGCTATTTCAAATCCTCTTCCCTCTCCTGTGTTACAAAGAGAAAAAGGCAGTTCCTTTCCTTGTGTGGGAAATAAATAATTATTTTCTACCTTCCAATGCAAAATATTCTGATTGGCAGAGCTTTCTAGGGTCTTAGACAGAAATAGGGACAAGTCTGGACAATTTATTTATTGGCAAAAATTTTTAAAAGTAGTTTGCCATCCTTCCCAGAGTTGAGAGAATTACTACTCCAAGGTCATCCAGCTGGCTTTGTGCCTATGGTAGAACTAGAACTCAGTTTCTAGCCTGATGCCTTAACCACTACATCAAACCGGCTCTCACATTTATCATACAATTATGTAAATTATGTATTCAAGAATCATAGCAAAACTGGTTCCTTCCAGTTCAGCCAACAGAGATTTTTTGACAATCCAGTAACTGTCAGAAAAGAAGGAAAATCAAAACTCACCCAGTATTAGATTGGAGATAGGGACTCGAACATCATTAAAATGTATTTCGAAATGTCCACCATGAAAATAATCTATAAAATCATGACAAAAGAATCAGTTGAGAAAAATTCCCAGCAGTGTTGTTTAGAAAAAGAAAAAATGTCTTAGACAACAGTAAGTCATTCTGTCTTTGAAGTATGTTTGCCATAATACACTAAAGAGCTTATCAAATGCATGCAACATTTTAAGAGTATAGTATTAATGCTCAGTTCAATTTCTTTGGAAGTGTCTGGTATTTTTTCTATAAGATCTACTTACCTCCATACCTACCAACCCAGGTGACCACAGAATATACAACACATAAAAAAAGCCAATTTGTTTTCACCATCACGGCTGCCATCTTCCTTTTTTTTAATCAAATTTTGCAGACACCCCTTCACTCTCTCTCTCTCATTCTCCCTTCTATCTATTCAAACTGTAAACTAAAAAAAAATTCACTGCATTAATTTTACAACAGGCTTCCATCAGAACTCTACTCTTTTCCCCTCTACAACTCACATATCAGATAATTAGACACAACTTTAAGCACTCAAGGTATAAGTGACTGACAATTCCACTTACCAAAATACCCAAAGACTGAAAGAGGCCTTATAAGTTTCACTCCAGGTGTATCCATTGGCACAATAATCATATTATGTTGGTTATATCTAATTGAAACAAAAAGTAACAAGTGAAACTGAATATGACATAATGAGACACTCTGGATTAAAAGTGATGTTTAAACATTTATTTTCATTTTTCCTACATCCATAGATAGTTGTTGTTCTTGAAGCAACTTACAAGTTACTGATAATATCTTAGTGGCGGGATGAATACTATAGAAAATTGCTTCACAGAATATTATAACAAAATGAGCCTTCTTTCCTGTTCCATACACATTGTATCCAAACTACAAATTTACCATTTCTTCTTACCTGGATGCAGAAGTGTTTTTATCTTTGCCCATTACAATAGCAAATTTGCAGTTAGGATTTCCAGCTCCTGAAAAATGAACACAAAAAGAATGTCTTACTAGAAAACTTTATCATTGGGTTAAGAATCTACAATACTTCTAACTTTATAGGGAAAGAAATACAGTGACATTCAACAGTAGATCTTATTTCTAATAAATATGCAAGTTTGATTAAAAAGCAGCAAATAAAAAGAACATTCTTTGTATGAAAACCTGGAGAACCGCTTCCAAGCAGGATAAATAATACTAGCCATTACAAACTGTTTTATGCTGGTATCAGAAAGTGTTTTGCATTAAGGCAGAAATCCAGAAGATTTAGCTGACCAGCACTGATCCACAAACAAGTTAATGTTAGCAGCTTTTCTAATGGTTCTGGACTGGGTTATTAATATACTTGAAGCAAAATATGCCCTAAAAACAAAAATTTGAGTCATAATTTATTTTATATATTCAGATATGAGTTAGCTTTCTTGAACATAAACTTGCAATCAATCGAGTTGGGTGAGGGAGTATATCAAATCTAAATATGGAGGATGAGTCGTGGCAACTGGATTTCTTTTCTTATTGGTATAAGACATTTTGCTGCTTATCCAAGCAGTTTCTTCAGTCCATGCACGGCATGGACTGAATATGTCGATGAAGATTCTGTTATCCAGGTAGCACTGTCTGGAGGTTGAGACTGAAGCAGCTGTGTGGATAAGCAGCAAAACATCTTGAACCAACAAGTAAAGTTGTCCAGTTGCCACGGCTCAACCTCCAGACAATGCTACCTGGATGACTGAGAATCTTCATTGATCAAATCTATGTGTTCAAGGCTGGATAGCTGCAGACCTATATCTGCGCCTGGTATCAGGCCTAACTGTATGCAGACTCAAGTCTAACTTCAGGTAATTATCAATCAATAAGAATTATTCACCCCATTTCTTGTAGACTGCTGCCTAGACAAGAAGAAAGAAAGAAAACTAAAGAAAGAATGAGAAAGGGAGTTGCTGGAAAAAATGAGATGATCTTCATTGGATTTCACTCATCAATGCTTCAGTCCCATCAGACTTTGAAACAAGATCCACAGCATTTTTATTCCAGTGAAATGCAAACCATAGATAAAAGTAGCCCACCCAGCCATACTGACTGAAATAATATCAGCAACCTTTCTTTGCCAACCTTTCTTTTTTCAAAACACATCTACCTATTTTTAAGCAAATCTGAACTGCTTCATGGCTTAGATGCTGCAGCTGATTTCCAGGCCAACACAATTATTACTGAAAATGAAGAGTGCAGAGACATTTGTGCACTGGAAATAAGAGATGTGGTAGTGGAAGGAAGACAACATTCTAAATCAGAGAACAAAAAACAATATTCTAAAAGCAGGAATAAAAACTTCAACTCCTGCTGCTACAAGAAATAGATTAGTTTTAAATTGATATGTATTTTCTAACTAAAATTAAAAATACTTGAAAGAAAGAGAATAATTTCCTATTGTTGATTTTGGCAGATATTAGCAAACTGGCGACATTAACAATGAGATTATATAAACATTTCAGATGAGTACTATGACTGTGATAAGCTGAATTATACTCTGGGCTATGCTTTACATGATTTGTGCCAAAGAAGAAGTGAGATCTTTCAGCCAATCATTCCTACCAGCATTTTCCTCTGTTGTTTTCCTTACTAGAGTTGCTAGAAATTTCTTAATGGTAGCAATATATCCCTTCTTCAAAAAATGGAAGATCAAGACAAATACAAATATTCTTAATCTGGCTATTGCTGATTTGTTATTGTTATTTACTCTTCCTTTTTGGGATGGAAATTCATGGATGGGTATGTGGTATATCGTTGTGCAAAATACATTTGCAAAAGCTGTGTTTGCCATGAACTTTAATGGTGTAAATAGCATTGTTAGGTACCATGCTATCATTCAACCACAAGGTCAGCAAGGAACTATGTTCCTTTGTCTGTATGTTGCCTTCTTTCTTTGCATTCCTGAATTGACTTTTATTTGGTCACAAATTCCCACGGCAGAGATGTGTGTCTTTCCATGTTTCCTATAAGCTAGGGGAAAATGGTTAAGATAATCATTGACATCCTAGAAATGGCATTTTATATTGTTTCTCCATATCATACTTATCAGCTACTTAGCTGCAGCCAGAATTTTCCTCAAAAGCTCCAGAACTAAAAAATCCCAGCCTCTGAAAGTCATTACAGCAAAGGTCATTGATTTTATCCAGCTATTTTAAAACATCATGAAGCTCTGGAAAGCCATTATCTTCCATATGATCAAGGACTCCAATATAATCAAAATAATTCATATAGCACTGCAAGTAAGTGGGGCTCTTTCATTGTTTCATAGCTGTCTGAACCCTATCCTTTTTTTATGGAGCCTCTTTCAAAATGCTTATCACTAGCAAAACATTATGGGTTTTGGAATTGACAAGACAGCACGCTAACTGAAGAAATAAATCCCTATGGACTATGAAGATTCTGCAGAACAAACAAGTAGCTTTATAATTTAGAAGAAGGATAGGAAGAGCACATGTAACATTTTTCATGTAAACTGCTCAGTATCTATTTGCCTTGGATAAACTATGAGATTCAGAAAGTTCATGTTATTATACTTAATAAAATCACTAGGTTTAAGCAAAATCATTGCTACATGATCATACATAGATACATATTGTTAACTTTTCCCTTTCAGGAAAGCATGTATTATGCAAAGGAGTAAGAAATCTAAGACATAAAGAAATTACAGAAGTCAGATTTAAAAAGAGAAAAGTTAACTTTAATTTACACTTAACCCCATTCACTATATTGCTCCATATTTTATTATCCTTGCAATTATCACATTAACACATTAAAAGAGTTTTTAATAAATTTATGTAATCTAGTCTTGATCATTAACGTCTTTTTTGGCATTTCACCAATAACAGCTTGTTGTTACCTGTGATCTGTCTTTCCTATGTTGGGAAAGCATTACCTTTTAAAGTAATGAAGTAAACACAAAAGTATACCACTCCTCTATAGTCAAAAATCCTCCAAAATCAAATAATTTTTGAAAATTATTTTCAAATAATTACAGAAAAATTGAGATTCTAGATATATTTTTAAAAGAACAATTCCACACTAATCAAAACCTCAGAATATATTAAAATTATATTCCTAATGAAGAACAAGTTAATATATCATTATGGAGCAAATCTTTTTAAGTTACTCAAAGTTCCCACAGAAAAATACCTGAAGCATTGCTATTACCAAGTTACAGTATAATACTATATATTTAGGAGTTTCATTCAATTTAATGTGAATTGTTGCCACAAGACTACAACACTGCTGCTTGTTAAAATCAGAAAAGGATGATCTAATATCCACCTTATAAATTAGGATGGGAGTATATTTTACAATTTTCTCCTAATAATACAGTATACAAATAAATGTTTTACTATTATTGTTTTTATTTACAAAAGCAGCTTTGAATACAGCTATAATTTCATACTCTTAAGGAAAAGGTGTTATTACACTTATAAGTATGGAACATATGAAGTAAATGTTCTGCTACCATTTACAGAATTCCATGTGGTGAAGTGAATGAAAGATCTGCACCTTTCAATAAAATGATGGAGTGGGGGGGCACATTGATTATGTTCTTGCATTTATGAATTAGAGTTAATTCATAAACCCTCTGCATACTCAGCCTACATCTTGGAACCAAGAGTAAGTTAGTCAATTATTGAATTAGGATGTAATTATTCAAATATAAGTAAAACAAAACAAGAGAAAACCTATATTTCCAGTCCACTTGAAGAGAAGAATGTGTTAATGACTACTGTAATCTTTTGGTATATTTTAATAAAAATATTGAAATACTTTTACTCACCACTGCTCCACCACTTCTTGCCACTGATTATATAGCTGTCTCCATCTCTCTGAATATTACACTTCATATTGGTGGCATCACTTGATGCAACATCAGGTTCTAGATCAAACATCAAAATTTACCATAACTGAACCCTCTCTGAGTGAGTTATGAGATTTCTCTGCCACTATAATAATCATTTATTGGACTCCAGGTAATTACAGAAATTATCTATATATATTCTATTGGAATAACATTTTCAATTCAACTGGCAATTAAATTAACTGTTAAAAGTATAAAGCTAAAATTCATTAGTTTATTGTAGTACTGCAAATAATCCTTCCCTGATTATCATAATTGGGCACGGAATCTTGGTCATTAAAGTAGACTTAATGTGGGTTGTTAAGCAGACTACTGGGGAAGAAACAGGGCCTATTGGGCATGGTATGGCGGACAGAAGCCCCAAGGCTCCTAGATGTAATGGGAGGGGAAATCCTTCTGCACAATGGACAAATAGACCTCAAATTTGGGGAAAACATTAGCGAACACCAACATACTTAATTAACATTTCCTCTCCCTTCTAGAGCCTTTCTGAGCCTTCCAGATAGGAGAGGAAAATATTAGGAACATCAGCATTCTGAAAGGTTCAGAATAGTTGAAAGATCCAGTCTGTTAGTGTTTTTGCCACATCTGAAGTCCATTTCTGCAACATGCAGGAGGATTTTCCCTTCTGCATGAAGCAGAGAGGAAATCCTTTGGTGCACTAGGGAAACAAACATGAAATCCAATGTACTCCCCACTTACAAACTTTTCTGCCACCTTCCCCAATGACTTTCTAGGGAAACCAGAGAGAAAATTGAAAATGATGATCACATGACATTTGGCAACTGCTCATGTGACCTGCGGGAGAAGGGCGGCATGACATTTTGCAATGACCAGAAGCACTAATTCCAAGGCTATCATGACTACAAATCATTGTTAAATCACCAGTTGTAAACTGAAGACTACCTGTACTAATTGCAGGCCTTCCTAAAAAGCCAACTTTTCATCTGTTTCTGGAAGCCCATGAGGGTGGATTCCATCCTTGCCTTCAAGACCAAGCTATTTCTCAGGAAGAGAGCTGCGATAGTGAATGCCTATCCTCAGGCATTCTCTTTCATACCACCTGATAGGTGGGGACTTTTAACAGTCATCTCAGTAGAATGGGAGGGAACTATTGGGAAAAGGTGATCCCTAAGATACCCAGGTCCTAAGTTATATAGTACTTTGTAAATAGTGACTAAGGGGCGCAGTGGCACACGTGGTTAAGAGCTCGGCTTGCCGGCTGGAAGGTCGGTGGCCCGGGTTCAAGACCTGGCATTGCTGCGTAGCAGGGTGAGCACCTGCTGCTCCGCCCCAGCTCCCGCTCACCTAGCGGTTTGAAAGCGCGCGAGCGCGAGTAGACAAATAGGTACCGCTCTTTCCGGCGGGAAGGTAACAGTGTCCGTACGCCTTAAGGTGTCCAGTCATGCTGGCCACATGACCACGGAGCCGCCCCAGGACGAACACTGGCTCTTTGGCTTGGAAACGGGGATGAGCACCGCACCCTAGAGTCGGACACGACTGGCAGGGTCTCCTTTACCTTTATCAGGAAAAATAGGATCTATTTTTGATGCTCATGTGGCAACATTGTGTCTGGACACAATGGGAACATGTTACAACATTCCCCAGAGTCCTCTTTGATAGAGATTCCTCAGCAGGCCATTCATGTCAAAAATATTTCCTGAAGGAAGAAAAAGATAAGGAAACTTAAGACATTAGTAAACTTGCTTGTTTAACAGGTGTGGCTGCTCCTGTGTAGGCTAGAGTCAGAGGGACATTCTTTGGGTGAGAGATGTGTGAACTTCGGAGACATCAAAACAGGGTAACACAGCTGAAAGAATGCCAACATTTTTTGAAATAATATGGCAGGATTATGTCTATTTGTGTTGCGTGCCACTTTATATGTGTGATATGGGGAGGGTGGAATGGCTTGTTTTTCAGAAGAAGCAAGACTTTTTGTTGAGAATACACAGAGGGGATTGTCAGCAATTATTAAAGGGCAATTATACTGGGGACTCCATTTTCTTCTGATTCACCAAGAATGAAAGGTTTTCAAGATGAAATTTGATTAAACAAGTCAAGTGCTTACAAAAGAGGTATATGAGTAGCCAAATTCAGTCTGCCTTTGAACCAGATATAAGAGGGTGAATTGTATCAGATCATGTACTACTAAAAAATGAAAGTAAACAAATAATTAGTATCCTCTTTTCCTCATAACACTTACAAATTATAACTTTGTGCAAATGCTGTACAAAGTGTTTCTCTTAAACACTTTGTATTTCATGTCCCTCAAACCTCCTTACAGTATCCCCTTTTTATATGGTGCATTATTTTGTTTGAGTCAACAAAAAGTTTAAGTCTGAAAATAAATTGCACTTTCTTATTCATTTAATAAGGACACATGGGTTTAATGTGAGAAAGGAAGTCAGTTTCCTGTCCAACTACTTAAAATAAATTTATTATGTTAAGAACTTCCCTCCCATCTACATCTAATAATCTCAATAGAAAATATTATTTTGGAAAAATCCTTGTGAAATCAAGTCTGTATACTGCAAAGACAAAATGATATCTATTTATTTCATGTTAATCATCACACAGGTCTCTTAAAAATGCCACTGGTGTAGCCTATGGCAGTATTACAGCTGATCTTGGCTGATTACAGAAGGCTAAGCAAGTTGGCCCTGGTTAATATTTGGATGAGGAAGTGACTAGAAATTTCAGACCTTTGGTTAGCTCAGTGTTTCTCAATCTCCACAATTTTAAGATATGTGGACTTCAAATACACACATGCTGGCTGGGGAATTCTGGGATTTGAAGTTCACAGATCTTAAAGTTGCAGATTGACAAATAAAAGAATAAAAAGTAAAACAACATGAAAGGTAGAAAGGGTAAATAACTTCCACTATGCTACCAATAAAACAGCATGGAACCAGTCACCAGGAGTTCTTAATTTGTTCATAATGTCATTGCCACTGTCATTATCTCACCACCAGTACCATGCTTTTGGATTGCTTTTCTTAATGATGCAACATGGTTCTACAAGCCCTTTGAAAGCTAACACCATTAATATCTAATATACTAATAGCCTATTTATTTTTCAATGCTGTCCCTATGTTGCCAAAATAGCAGATGTGGAATATGTGGTAGAGGGAAGATTTCAGTCAGGACTTTTTGAATTCAGTCTTTCAGTTACTATTAATAAAACGTCAAGAAGCAGTCAATCACTAAAATATCTAATCAACTCTTTCTTATAGACTAGCATAAATCATTAAATTAAGAAATGGAATTGTGAGGCACAATTGTGTAAGGCACAATACTGTTAAAATTAATGTTTCCTATCACAATAAGTCTATGGTTATTTTAATCCATTTAGTTCCAAGTTTTAGAAGGAGGTTTCTCCAAATTTACACAGTAGCTGGTCATAAAAATAAGATTAACAGGGAAATGGCTAACTAAATGTGTTGCGCATAATAGGCCATTAGTTGATAATAGCACCTTGCATACAGTTGAAAGAAAAATAGCAGTATATTGATTAACTGTTCTTTGGCTTGCAGAAATGTCAGTACAGTACAATGTTGAATTGCAAAATATTCTTGGAAAAAAAATAAGTTGGATGCCATTTTTTTTGTTTATAATAACTAGCTAGACTAAAGAGTATTTCTTAATCATAATTTATATTTTTCCTTTCTTCTTTGCTATTAAACTGTTCTCACATATTAGAACAATTTTCTGTGAAGTAAGAGACTAAAAGCTAGTGGTGGCTATGTGACTGAGATATCAGACTGGGAACCACTGGAACAATAAATGAATTTTAGTGACAGAATCCAAGATTAAAATAAATTTAAAATTTAAATTTTATAATTTAACCCATATAGACCTCAGAAATGTCTATGTTCTTACATAGGATGTTGTGAATTTAATTTCAGGCATCTCTTGGCTAACAATACAGACTATATTTTCTCGGACACAATGGCTCAGATAAAACCATGAAATCATTATGAAAGAATTCCAAGGACCGCTATGTATCAAATGCAAGCTCTATTTATAACAATCACTCTTCACATTTTGGTGCCTCTTTCTTCCATCTGTTCTATATTAGAAACGAATATCTTTTGGGAAGGAGACACATTTTTTATCTGTTCTTTATTTTGGAAACAGTTTTAACTAGCATCAAATTGTTTACATTTGACTGTGTGAGAACTAACTTTCAGAGATGAGACCATTAAACTCTCATGAAACTTGGTAATCTCACTAAATTTATTCACATTCAATTTATTTCACCTTGCTATTTTGACATATGGCATAATGACATATTCTGCCTGAAAGAGTTGTCAAACTCAACCACATTATCCCAATTTGCAACATGAGAATACTGCTTTCAAGAAGATCTGCTGACTGTAAAATCCTAGAATTTCCATTTTAGCTTTCAACTGGAGTTAAATGTTTCATTACTGGCAATCCTTATGCTCACAGGGCCAGGCTCCCTTGCAAGTCTGATTGGCAAAGCATTAATATAAAAAGGAATTGGAGTTGCGTGTTAAGCAGCTATATTGTATGAGTTTAGCCACAAGTTGAAGAGGCCACTTGGCTGCTAAAAAACAGTTTGATTTTCAGGTGAAAAATAATCAATTTATTAAATTATTATTAATTTATACCTTGTTTTTTGGAGGGGGTGCCTTTGAGTCAGTGTTGACTCCTGGTGACTGCCTGGCAGGTCCCTGCAGTTTTCTTGGAAAGGTTTTTTAGAAGTGGTTTGCCACTGCCTCCTTCTTCCCAGGGCTGAGAAAAAATGGCTTTGTGCCTTGGGCAGGACTAGAACTCACAATCTCCTGATTTCTAGCCTGGAGCCTTAACTATTTCACTAAATTGGCTCTCTACGTTGCTTTACTACTTTGTAAAAACACTTAAGCAAGCAATAAAAAGAAAAGTAGTACTAGCATAAGAAAAAAGCTTCACTTATGGAACAATAACTAATTAGATACAATACCAAGAAACAGAGTATAAAAATAAATTACCAAAGCCTAAAATAAGATGGAAATGACCCCATCTCTCAGTACTTGGACCTTAGTTTGTCAATGAGCAGTGAGGTTATCAAATCTACAATGAATTATTTGGAAAGGTTAAAATCAAATTGGCCAGCAATGAACTGCCGAAGGACTTCTTACAGCTGGGGAAAGGGGTATGAAATGTCAATTTCAATGTAAGCATTTATGTTAATGGGTTTTAGCCTGGTGATGCCTGATTAAGAAAAGCTGAGATAGTCAGTATCAATGTAAATGATTATGGCTTTTTCATGATTTGATGGGTTGAGTGCCATCAAGTCAATTTTGGCTCCCTGTGGCCTTAGACAGATTTTCTCCATGACACTCTATCCCTATCCTGATCTTAGGAAGCTCAAAGTTCAATTGTCATAAAACTCAGGAACAGGGAACATAACGGTGTTAATGTGTGTTGAATAATGACTGGGTATAATAATTAATTGCTCACTATATGTTCACTCACATGCTCGCTATGCTGGAGAGGGTATGGGCATAATAATAAGATTGATCTAATCCTATTCATAACTGTTACATAACGACAAAGGGATTCATTCAGGGATATCTGGGTAGAGCTGCCTCCCTATTTTGACATTCTCAGCCTGCATGGTAACATAAACAAATTGTACAGGCTTGTGATAGTAATATATGGTAGGACATAGTTCTGACTTGCTTATAGTTTAACTGTATGTCCATTGCCTACAGCTTTTTCTTATGACTGCCTGGGACTCTTCTACACTGTATGATCTGATATGTTCTCTCTTTAGGAATGACTCAGAGATGGTATGTTTATTTTTCATGGGAGTGGTGGGCAGGTGGATGCTATGGTAATTATTATTTTTTTTCATTCTGTGCAAATGAAAGAGGTAAATCTGCATTTCCATTAGTTTTTTCCATATCTAAGAGCTAAATTAGAAAATATTGTCCACATGAAGGCTCATTACAACAGATGGCAAAGACCATTCAGATTAATACTTTATAACTATTTGTCCAAGGCAATCATTTTGTGAATGGACAAGCAACTATTATGTGAATGTACCCATTTCCCAAAATTTCTCAATTTTTCAAATGTATTCACTAGATCCTGTGGAAATGGCAAAGCTGACCACTTTGGTAGGGAAAAAAAATACTTTTTTAAAAAACTGAGAGCCTTTTTATGGACTTTTTTCTGAAAGAAGAAAAGACTGAATCAGTGATTTATGAGTTTGGGGATTAAAGAGTCAAAGAAGGAGGGGAAAGAATAAGATAGCAAGTATTTGATAGGAAAAAGAGTAGAAATCAAAATTCTATGTTTTCTTCTCCCCTTTTTTCTAACTTTATTCCTTTTTCTTATTTTTCTTTTCATTTTTGTATTTTTATTGTATTGTTAAAATTCTGATAAAAATAGCAACAGTGGTAGTCAGTTGCAAGTTGGAACTGGAAGGTATATTTTGGGGCTAAGGAAGGTAGATCCAATAACTAGAATCCTATAAACTCCAGAATAGAATTAATTAAAAAATCAAATTCTACCAGAAATTCAGGATTCTGGAGTTTGCCTAAATCTTTATGGGAGAGATAACAGAAAGTATAATTGTGTAATATATTTTTTTATTTTTTTAATTCCTCCCTGCTCTCCAAGAGCAACCCAAACTCTGGGGAAAAAAGGCTTACATTCATTCTCCAGCTGACATCTGTTAATAATTCCCACCATCTCTACTTTGTTTCTTAGCTAGGAGCATATGCACAGTCTGTACTCAGCACTCCTGTTCTTTTTGATATCAGTGTTCATCCGGATCCAGGAAACATTGCTGAGGCCTTCTGTTTTCCTGCAAGACTTAAAGGACATATGAACAGCTCTGTTGAATCCAATAAACTGTCCAGTGAATCAAGCATTCTCTTACTGCAATTGCCAGCAACATATTTTTTCATGTTCTACCTCCTGCCACTGCTCTACAAACATGGATGTGTATTTAATTTAGAGATTTAAAGTAGAAATGCTTTTCAGTAGAATGAGTCCATGGTTGGCTTATAAAAGTAATAAATATACTGCCTTGTGCACAAACACACATAGAGTTTTAGCAGTTGATAGGCACAAAAACACTTCTTTTTAAAATGCTGCACTCACAGAGCAATTATCAGATGGAAGGGATTAAACTACTTCTTTGAGGTTGTTTTGAAAATTGCCAAGCTACAAAAGCAACAAACATATTGGGGGTATTCACAGAACACAGTGATCTACAAACTAGCCAACCAGTCTTAGCCTAGCAGGTTGTGCAAACTTTCTAGTTAAATGAGTCACGTAGATCCAGAAAATTGGATTAATGATTGTGGTAAAGTTTTCCATAGGAAAGTGTATTGTATAAATACAACTAATGGGTGGTTCTCAAATGTTATGGCTCCTTGCCATGAGTCACTACAAGGTGAGGAATTTGGAAAATCTAAGATTCCAAAGAAATTCAATCAGGCAATAGGGTATCTGATGGATCAAAGGTGAAGATTCACAAATCCATTTGCCATCTCTCTTGAAAAAAGGTGACAATTCTCCACTTCACCACCAAACTTCATAGGTATGAAAGAACTACCTTGTGCTGAACTTCTAATTCATTTGCAAGATTTTCAACAAACCTCTCTCTTCCCTTATGAAGTCCCTCAGACTCCATTCTCTTTTTTTACTTTTAATGTATATTTTGCCTTTTTAAATATTTATGTAATCAATGTTATTGGCTACCAAAATGGACCACAGTTTCTTGATGCCTGTGCATAAAGCCAACTTCATTTCATGCACTCTTAGTGCAATTATGGCAGTGGTGGACAACTTTTGAGGGCCAGAGGCCACACTCAGTATTTTGAGACTTAGCAGAAACTACACAGAGGGCAATAAAGCAAACTGGAACAGAGATTTTCTGTTCTTTCTTTGGTTCAAAAAACTATGTTGTCTATTTCAAGTCTTTTATAACCATTTTTGGATCTCCCACCTAAACATGGTGTATGTTTTTGGATCTCCCACCTAAACATGGTGTATGTTCCATTCTAAACAATGGAACCCTGGATTGCAAGTAACATGCTTTATGAGTGCTTTGTGAGATCAGCAAATTTTTTAAATAAAATTTAACTTGGTAACACGTGATATCTTGCAAGACAAGTATCACACGATGAGCTCATGCGGGAAAATCTCACAACTGAGATTTCTTCTCTCGTACAGGCAGCATCCGCTATTGCGTGTACTTACGCTATTACGTGTTTACGTGTATGTATTGTGACCACGTGTGTGTTCGCTTTGCTATACAAGCACATTAGATTACGAGTACTTTTCCGGAACGAATTATGCTTGCAATCCAAGGTTCCACGGTATTGTCCCTGGGATCAGAGCTCCAAGAATTTAAAAACAAAACAAATTTAGATTTCAATTAAATATCTCCAGGTTGGGGGAGGAGCTAAAAATATTAATGAACTTAAAAAAACAAAATAAATGCTTGCTGCAAGTAATACAAACCATAGTGTAATTCTGTATTGGTTAAATGAGTTACCCAAAAGTAAGCCTCATAAACTGATTCTGCCTTTCCTCCATTGTGATTTGAAGACTTATTTTCTTCAGCGTTTTAAATTTTGTGTTTGTTCTTTAAAATGATTGGAAAAAATGACTGGAATATAAAACAGTAGCATAACTTTCACTGCACTTTTTCATTACTGTGAGAGGAGCCGTTTACTGGCCAAATGGAGGAAAAAAGCTGCTAATTTATTATCTTGTCGACCAACTGTGCTGTAACAGAGAGTTCAACAGGATGTTGCTGTTAACTTTATATGTTAAGATCAGTCATGCTGTTTCTGCTGAAAGCAAGCAAGTGCTTGTCATACAGAAAATGATTCACTGGGAGATTTCTAGCGTACCTCTTGCACTTA
Source organism: Acrochordus granulatus (assembly GCA_032468055.1). NCBI lineage: Eukaryota > Metazoa > Chordata > Lepidosauria > Squamata > Acrochordidae > Acrochordus > Acrochordus granulatus. Next base: position 364,571 of record JANHZU010001355.1, on the reverse strand, counting down.
ACAAAACTGGTGACACTTCGGTAATAATACCTTCTGCATTTCACTCTCCATCTCAAAATGATGCGGAAAAAATACTCTTTGGTTCAAGTTGATTAAACTTTTCCTTATGGGTTGCTGAATATTGTTTCTGCTTCCCCAGTCTCATCTAGTGGTTAAGGCAACAGGCTAGAAACTGGGAGGTTGTGAGTTCTAATCCCACCTTAGCCATGAAAGCCAGTTGGGTGTCCTTGGACCAGTCACTTTCTCTCAGCCCAGCTCACCTCATAGGGTTGCTGTTGTGGGGAAAATAGGAGGAGGAAGGTGTGTTAAATAGGTTTGCTGCCTTGGGTTATTTGTAAAAATAATAAAGGCAGGATACAAACAAACAAACAAACTCAGATTTAAATCTTCCTTTTAACTGTGAATATACACTTAGGATTTTCCCCCAAGTATGCTTACCTGGATCAAATGATCTACTTTGCTGTTCAGAGCCAGTCCAAGTTATTTTGTTCATGAGACAGAAGAATAAATGGCATCTCAAAGTGTGCACTGACAAGATATTTGAGTGAGTACCTTAGGCAGAAAAACGTACTGGTTCTTCCCTTCCTTCCTGGCATTAAAAATACAATGATGATGATGGTGGGGATAATAAGAATGACAATTACAGAAAGCCGCCCCACTTTCCAAGTACAGTGTCTAGTATCCTATAAAATACACTAGAATTGGGATGCTGATTAATTAGCTGAGAGAAACAGCATAGAGAGCTTATTTTTGTTAAAATAGAATTAAGTAAATAAATACAGTGGAACCTCAGATTGTGAGCACCTCAATGCACGAGATTTTCGCAAGACAAGCACATTTTTTAAATAAAATTTATTTCGGCTGACGAGCAGCAACTTGCAAGACAAGCACTGTGTGATGAACTCGCACAGGAAATCTCACAATGTAAACAGCATAAATTAAGTGAAAGGCGTTCAAGAGAAGGAACTGCCAAGACTCAGACTCCGGATTCTCCCTCCCCCTACTCTCCTCCCTCTCATTTCTCTCACGCCAGCTGGGACTGTTCTCAAAGCACATGTGCGTGCGCGCGCGCACACACAGAAACCCTCATCGCCAGGCACCATCCAAACCATCCCCTGCTGCCCATTTCTTCTCCCTTCATAGCACGGAGGCAGGTTAAGACAAGAAACATTTCCAAACCGCCCAGGAAAGACGTTGCTGAGAAAAAGGCTGTTTTGCCTCAGCAGTGGCAGCAGCGGATCCTCTCAGCCAGCAGGGGGCACCGGACAGCAGCCGGCCTAGCAACAGCCAGGGCCAGAACCTGCCTCGAAGCAGATCCGTAAGTGCTGGTTAGTTTGTTCTATTTCTGCTTTATATCGTGTGTTAATC
>JANHZU010001355.1:328575-341690 GCA_032468055.1 Acrochordus granulatus | reverse complement strand
TGAATTGAAGAAGAAAGAAGAGAGCCAGCTTGGTATATTGCTTAAAGTGCTAGTTTAGAAACTCTGAGTTCTAGACCACCCTTAGGCATGAAAGCCAACTGGGTGACTTTAAGCCACCCACTTTCTCTCAGATCAACCCACTTCATGAGGTTGTTGTAGAGAAAAATTGGAGGCTGGAGAATTAAGTAAGTTCGCCGCTTTGAGTTGTATATAAAAAAGGCAGAATAAGAATGCTACTAATTTCACAATTATTGATAAGAAAAACAAAAAGGATCTGAAAAATGCATGTTGTGGTACCCGGAGACAACAGAATAGATGAGAAAGAACTGAAAAAGATCACAAATACAAAGACTGTAAATAGAAGTAGAATGACTGCGGCAAAAGAAAGCAAAGACAGGAGCGATAGTAATAGGTGCCTTTGAAGCAATTCCAAAATATCTGGAGCACCATTTTAATACCATTAGCATTGACAAAAACACCTCAGTCAATTGCAAAAGGCAGCTTTACTTGGAGCAACTTACATCCTGCAATAATACCTTTAAAAACTTTCCACAACAAAATGTGCCTATCCCAGGTCCTTGGGAAGGATTTGATGGATTGACAAAAATGCCAAATCTGGTTTAAACAACTGGTTGACTGTGTAATCAATGATGCTACTAAGAAGTTTAATAGGAGGAGAACTGTACTTCTCCCCTTTAGTTCTTTATCATCCACCAGAGCAATCAATGCCCTTTTTGTCCCGCATTTTTATATCTCCTATGTAAGGAATAAACGGGATTTTACTCATTATACCCACAGAAGTTTATAAAATGAATGGATATTTGAAGCAAATTGGCATCAAGTTTTGTTTAAAAATTGCAAACTTAGAAGAAGAGTTCCAAGTGATTTAGAAAAACTGGTACAGTTTAATATTCACTATCACCTTGTCTGAAAGCATGCTTTCTCAGACATTGATAACTGCGTAAATATATTGCTAAAACATTATTTATTACAAGTATTTGGAAATGTTTTCTGAATCTAAAATATAATTTTGAAGTAGTTTAGAAAATGGTGATATATCTGATAACTATATCTAGTGGGTATAGAAAAATTCCTTTCACAATTGCCTAAATTTCTTATATTAACTGAATTTGCTTAGTTTTTATTCTGTACCTTATACTATTTCAAACTGGCTTCAAGATTTTTAGGACCTACTACTTTGTGTTAATTTTTCAGTTGAACTAGAAGCTAGGAAGAAAAGAGACAAATTATCTGCATGAAATAATTCTTATGCTAGAACCATCCTCCTTAATTCAAATTAGTTTAAAAAGGAGTTCATTTGTGATTACACCTGACCATTCCAAAACACACATAAATTAATACAAATAAATATTAGTAGAGCCAGGGTTTGGTCTATTTGTTTATAAATAGAAACCATATGTATATAATTGTAATTTTTTTTTAGCTGCTCCTGTTTGATTATGATAAGGTCGAATTGGCAAATATGAATAGGCTCTTTTTTCAGCCCCAACAAGCTGGACTGAGCAAAGTGAAAGCAGCAGAACACACTTTAAGGTACGTGATGGGGAAAATTGATTTACAAGTATTAATACAGTGAAGAATCTCTCCAAGTTTTTTAAAAATATCAAAGATAGAATATTGCACCTGATGGGAAAGTCATTAAAAATATCCACGTGAATATCATAAATAATAGCTTTTGTTTCTTTTTTTAAGAAATATTAATCCCGATGTCTGCTTTGAAGTACATAATTACAACATCACCACCATGGACAACTTTCAGCACTTTATGAATAGGATCAGGTAAAAATAGTTTTTAGAACTGTATTTTATTTTTATTTACAGTATGCCTAATAGCAATGTTTGACTTGTTTTTATTAATACTATAGTAATGGTGGATTAGAAGGAAAACCTGTTGATCTTCTGCTAAGCTGTGTGGATAACTTTGAAGCTCGCATGGCAATTAACACTGTAAGTATTCGGAATTCTCATTAATGAATCTTAGTATTTGTTTATTCTTATTCCATAGGAATTGAGCATCTCTTGCTAGAAAATTGTGATTGCATGCAAAGTCCAGAGCACCAAGCAAGAATATGTATAGTAATGGATTTATTTGGTAATCTGGACTCCTCACGTTCCACAGTCCCTGTGCCTTATTTTGTACAATATTAATATTACAAAATATTAATAAATATTAATAGTACAAAATATTATTTTGTACAATTGTACAAATATTAATCTTCTGGGCTGCTTTTTAAGCCAGAAAATACAGAAATGTTCTCAATAATATTGAAATATTGCAGAAAATGCAGAAGGGAGGAAATAGTGTTCTAGTGGGAGCTAGAAGCTATAAAGAATCTTATTGAAAAACACGATAAAAAGAGATAAAGCAAAATAAATAAAGGATATGATGAAGATTAAGATTCTGCAAATTATTGAGAAAGCAGAAATAGTTTTTTCCTCTTTTGTAATATTAGTTAGAATTACCCAGGGAAGTAATAACATGATTTATGGAGGATAAGGTAATCAGAGATGTCCTAAATCTATCTCTTGCAGGATAACAGTACAGGAAAAGAGCAATTCTATTAAGATATTTTTAAGACCATAGAAACAGGATGCTATGTGAGATCTTTTGTCTAATTTAATTGGTCTCTTCCCATGTTCCTATTTTTTAGCAAATTAAATATGTCTTTTTTTAAAGGCTTGTAATGAGATTGGACAAATATGGATGGAATCTGGAGTAAGTGAAAATGCTGTTTCTGGTCATATCCAGTTGATCATACCTGGTGAATCAGCTTGTTTTGCGGTATATCCAACTTATTGTTCTTTTCTGTTATTAGAGAAATCCAGTTCTGTCATTCATCCAATTGATTGCAACATGAATATATGTTAGGGCTGTTCAGTCAGTTTCATGCTGGATCTGAGATCTCTAGAACAGCTCGCCCTGCCCATTTTGGTCCAGAATTAGTATCTTCTGACTTGAGATCTAAAAAACTGCATTTTCATTGGGAGTAGTGTTGTAATGTAAAACAATGAACAACCTATTGCCTTCAGGGGTGTTTATCTTTTGTTAATTGAAAAAGTCATCTTAATCCAATACTTTTTAAAGTCCTTTCTTCAGAATTTTTGAAGTCTTTTAGAAAGGTCTCAACAGAGCCCCAAGGTATAATTATATTTTCAGTACAGCTTCAGATGACATACATAACATTCCTTCCTCCAACTGTTCCCAGAACAATGCTAAGAAGTAATTTGGAATGAGAGAGGTGGGTAGCCAAAAGTCCCCAAGTGACTTTCCTTAGCTGAGGATAGATTTGGACCTGAACCTAATATAAACTTTCAGATATCATACCTTATGACTCCACTGCATAATCATACAAGACATATAATATTTTATCTCCTGAAAGTGGAATTAGAATTATTCTGTATATAACAGAAGGGGAGTGTGACTTCTCTCTTCCAAAGTGCCACTGTGATCTCTTTTTTTCTTGTCCCCTTTGTAATAGCAACCAGAGTTTTTTCCAAGCCAGACAGCAATCTTTTGTCCGAATTCATTTCATGCTGCATTTTAGTTTTGTATTCATACAAAAAATTAGCAATTGCCTTTTTAGACAATTTATACCGTATTTCATAACATGTAATAATCCTTTATACATCAATTTGAGTCTTGCCCAAGCTGGTCCCTCACTGCTTAATTAGTACTTGAAATACCTTTCCCCCATAATCTCATAATTCATATAAAACTTTCTAATTGGAATGGCTGATAGTGGTCTGGTGACAAGTCATTTGATTGGATGATTGATGGCCTGATTGTACAATTCACTCTGATTTGAGAATAGAGCTATTAAGAGTCAGTTCTTCCTCCTTTCTCCTGAGGTTGTGTTTTATACAGTTATTTTAAAAAAAATCTATCCGAGTGTTAGCATGGCTGTTGCAATACTACCATTTGTAACAGGCAGGAGCTTAAGAGCAATGGATAAGTACTAAAGTTCTCTGAAGATTTAAATTTGATAAGCTGAGTTACAACATTTTCTGCTGTGGCCACCTTGAGCTTCAGAATTTATCAAGATTTGAGCTTAGCCCCAGATTAATTATTTTAAAACCTTTCTTCCATGCTATACAAATATATTTACATGCATTTTTCCTGTATCTTTTCCATTTTGCTAGTGTGCACCTCCACTTGTCGTAGCTGCAAACATAGATGAAAAAACGCTGAAAAGAGAGGGAGTTTGTGCAGCCAGCCTTCCCACCACTATGGGAGTGGTTGCTGGGCTTCTTGTACAAAATGTCTTGAAGTAAGTGGCTAAAGATGCCTTAATTTTAAAAGGCTGATGGGAAGTTTTTCTCCGAAAATCTTCTCTAATTGAATCTTCCGAATTTAAGTCTGGTTCCTCATTCTGATACAAGCTTTTAAACCCTCCTTACATTTTCTCCAGATATTTATTAAACTTTGGAATGGTGAGCTTTTACCTTGGCTACAATGCACTGCAGGATTTCTTTCCCACCATGATAATGAAACCAAATCCACAGTGTAGTGACCAAAACTGCAGAAGGCAGCAAGAACAGTATAAGGTAAATAAAGCTTCCAAACTTAGAGCACTTTTCTCTAGTGAAATATATTATTCAATTAGCATCTGCTATAAAAAAAGAAACTCTTGCAGAGTGTTTTCTCCCACATATTATAAGTTAATTACAAGTTAATTACATTATCCAGTGGATAGTGATTTTGGATATCTACTATTGGCAAATACAGACCAGATAACAATACTTATCTTCAATAAACTGTTCTGTGTATCTTTAGTTTGGAGTTTGTGATTCTGTTTGAAGATTTTTGGAGTGAAGTGTGTATATCCAGAGTTGTCACATTAAACAGCATTTCCACAAATAATAAAGACTACCTTTATTTAATTTTGTTTTTGTTTAATCAGCATGTTCTTGTTGCTAGTTAAAGCATTTTTGTATTTCCAGAAAAAGGAAGCAGCAAATCCAAAAGAAGAATTGATAGACCAGGAAGAAGAGATAGTTCATGAAGACAATGATTGGGGTGAGCAGCAATTTTTTTTCATGAAAATAATGCATTTTCCTATATTTCAATTTCAGAAATAATTCCCTTTGTGATGGCTATCAGTTTAATTTCTTTGCCCCTGAAGATCCTCAGCCAGTTCTCAAAAGGAAATCAAGAAAACTATTAACTACAATTTGAGACTCACAACTTCCTAGAGCACAGTAGGAACAGGGAGAATTTCTAGGGAAGGAAACTGATCAACCAGTAGAGAGTTAATCTGTCATTGTTTCGAGAGAACACACCAAATATCACTCATTTGAAAACAACCCATTTCATATCACTGATAATAAAATCAATAAGATGGGAGATTAAGAATAATTCGAAGTTAGAAGAATGCAGAGACCCACTGTTTTCCTTGTTTTCACTGAAATGTCCACCATAAGGTAGAGTGGCTATTCCATGAAGCTTTGTGACAATTCAAGGTGAAGTATGCTGGAGTTTACCGAGGGCATCACTGAACCCTTAACAGACACGAGTTTACTTTTTTTCTGCAAGAGAGAATGCTGAAGATGGACATCCTATTGCCATGAAGAAAACTTAATGGCCATACTGTGCATAATGTGGACATCCTGGTGTTATTTAACTCAGCATAAATAACAATACACTCAATAGAATTTTCTAAATATTACATATTTCCATTTAGATTCTCTAGACAGGGAAGGCAAAATGAAACTATCTCAACTAGTCAAGAAACTTAAATTTTTAAAGCTTTCTAAGATTATCATATTTCTGTTAAATTACACTACTTTTCTTTGTCTTTATGTTTTGGGGGGATACTCAGGTATAGAGTTAGTTTCGGAGGTTTCAGAAGAAGAACTGAAAGCTGCTTCTGGCCCAGTTCCTGATCTTCCAGATGGAATTGTGTTGGCATACACAATACCGCATAAGGTAACAGAAATGCTTGGTGTTCAAGTCTTTAAAATGTGTTTTTAGGACATCTTATTTGGAATAGCTTTAACTGGCTTTGCTAAACTGATGTTAGAATTGTTTAAGCTTGGTTTCCTTCCCCATGAGTATATTATTTGTTATTAAGTTGTCCATTACTATGAAAATCATTGCAAGAGCCTAAGATGACGTACAACCATCATATTTTTCTGTTTTCTGGAGCAAATCCTCTACTTCAGTGTGCTCAATTGATACTAGCACTGAAAGCCCATGAATAGTATGTGTCACAATCTTTTAATTAAAAACCAATTAAGGGTTGGTCAGATCCCACCCTTCTGGCTTTTAGGAAAAATCTAAAACTGTGGTTCTGCATATTAGTTTGGAGACTAGACAGCCATGGGTTATTAGTAAGGTGGCTTTTGGACTGAAGGCTTCACCTCTTTCTGCTTCCCCATCTTGTTCTTCTGTTTTTCAAATTTTATTTTTATTGTTGTACTTGTTTTTTATTTGTATTTTTATATTGTTGTATTTTTTGTTGTACTGATTTTTATTGTTAATCTATTGTGAGCCACCCAGAGTTGCTATAATGAGTTGGGAGGCAAATAAATTTGATAATAAATTAGAATTTTACAATGTGTTCTTCATAAAGACTATATGATTATAATGGATGTATACTGCTTAGAAACCTTAACTCTTCAAATAATTTTGGATTTAATTGGATATAAAGGTATTATTTTTCCTTTCTATCATTAACAGGAAGAGAATGTTCCAGTTGGAGAAATTGTTGAGGAATCTGAAGAAAGTCTCGAAGAACTTATGGCTAAAATGAAGAATATATAGGACAAAGAATATTTCAAGAACCTGTTAATTTCAGTGCTAAGTAGCTATTTAATAGTTTCTGGCTAAATTTGGCCTTTTGTGAGTAGTATGCTTATAATTGTGTTTTAGTATTATATCATAAAATTCCCGTAAGTTAATATATGATTAGCAGCGATGAAGGTCCAAATTTCTAGCAAGAATTATAAGAACGTAAGAATCTGATAAGAATATAAGAATGATTTGGTATTTCTAATCAGCCAAGTATGAAAGTATTTCCTGAATCGTAAAAGTTTACCTGTTACATATAGTACAAGTTAAATATAATAGGGCAAATGTTCTAATGTCCCTTTATGTTTAGAAAAATTATTAAAAATCACTCGTTGTAGCTATATTTAATTTTTTAAATACCACTATGCGTGTCATAATGCTAAATCATGAATTAAGTGCAGAGTTTCTTCAGATAGATGTTTTAGAGTTTGAATCTTATATATCTTGGACAGTAATTATGACAATAATGAGCAAGGCTGTGCAAAACTGGTTTTACATTGCATGTATAATTTTTTTAAAGTCTAAACAAAATTTAAACAGGGATATTGCTCTTTTGCTGTTGTGCAACCAGCAAAAGCAATCAACCATGATCTCAACTTAATTTTCCTGATATAAATCAGAACATGTAATTTAAAGGAAACTCAGCTATGTTAATCCAGGTGGTTAAACCATCATTTTAACGTCCTTTCACTTAGGAATTTAACTTCATTTTAAATCATAGTTTTTGGATTTGACATAATTGTAAAGAAAATAAAACTAAAGTATTTCTTTCACTGTCATAGGAAGGGAATCTATGTTTCGCACTTTTATGGGCTGGTAATGGCATAAGCATGCTTAAAATAATGGTTTAATATATATGCTTATTTATACTCAGTTGGTCTGTAACTCATCATATATATATGGACTTTTTCATTATATTTTAGCTAATAAATTCATTTCTGTATATTTGATATTTTATATTTCCATCCAAAATTAAAAGATACATCTGCATAATTGGTCATGTTATTTGACAATAGAAAAAATGAATGTAAAGCAGTATAGTTGACCAAAAATGTAATTAGAAAGAGATGGGACTTTTACACAAACACATTTTTACACAAAAAAAATTTCTTGATGTTTAAAAAATCACTGAGTCAATGATTTACTTTAATTAGAAAATATTTCACAAATACTCAAAAATCCTATCTTAACCAAGTCAGGAATGAAATATAAATCCAAAGGCTAGGCTTCATAAGGCTTAGTTACTGTTTAAACTCATACAGAAAATGGACAGGGTCTTTGCTGGAACCAAGAATCTAATTTAGTTTCCATAGTGTTATTTATCATATATATGAAGCAAGTGTTGATGCTGAAAATTGCTATTTTTAGGTTCTATTGAATATTGCATATAGGTGAAAATATGTTTTGGTAGAACCAAAAAAAGGCACTGCTAAAGAATTCTCAAAACCTCCAACATTTACACATTTCACTTGCAAGTAAGATAACATTTTAGGAATTTGCTTCAAAAGTACATGAGAACTGCCTGAGGTACAGTGGAACCTCAGATTGTGAGACTAATCCGTTCTGGAAGAATGCTCTTAGTCTGAAGTGCTCTTAAACTGAAACGAGGTTTCCCATAGGAAACAACAAAAGTCGGACGATCCATTCCACACCTCAAAAAATATTCACAGAAAAATCATTTTCAACGGAATTTTATGTAGAAATTATTGTCCCTAATATCTGAAACAAGTAACAACGATTAACACACAATATAAAGCAGAAATAGAACAAACTAACCAGCACTTATGAATCTGCTTCGAGGCAGATTCTGGCCTCGGCTGCTGTTAGGCCAGCTGCTGTCTGGCATCCCCTGCTGGATCAGAAGATCTGTTGCCGCCCCCACTGAGACAAAACAGCCTTTTCCCTCAGTAATGCCTTTCCAGGGGTCTTTCCTGGGCAGTTTGGAAATATTTCGTCTTAACCTGCTTCCATGCTATGAGAGAGGAGAAGAAATGGGCAGCAGGGGACAGGCTGGATGGTGCCCAGTGATGGTTTGTGTGTGTGTGTGTGTGAGTGTGTGCACGTGCGCTTTGAGAAGAGTCTCGGCGTGAGGGAGACAAGTAGGAGGAGAGGAGGGGGAGGGGATTGCCTGGAAAGAGAATCTGGAGCCCGAATCTCAGGAGTTCTTTCTCTTGAACACCTTTCACTTAATTTTTGTTTATGCAGCGAGAGAGAAGCAGAATTGGCTCCGTTGTGAGATTTCCGGCATGAGCTCATCGCACGGTGCTCATCTTGCAAGTTACTACTCATCAACCAAATTAAATTTTATTAAAAAAATTTGTTCATCTTGCAAAAATCTCATGCACCGAGGTGCTCTCAATCCAAGGTTCCACTGTATGATATTTTAGTACTTGACATACTGAAGGATATTTTTCAACAATGGACACAGACATTAATTTTAAGAGCGTCTGCCTCTATGGATAGGCTGGGTTTAAAAGAAGTTAAGAAAGGAACAAGTTGAAACTGACAAGACTGAGACTGATCTGAAAATTATTTTAAAAACAACAACCTACAAGAATGATATGGGAACAGATGCTGTGCTGATCATACAAAACAGATCAGCTGATGACTAAATAATTAAAAGGGATATACAAATAACAAATCAAGAATAATGACTGGTGTTATTTTCTATATTGGATTTACAAAAAAGGCTTGTTTATACTTTGAAGAATTTTGTGAAAAGGGACAAAAAAATGAAAAATCAAATTCTAGGATGTTATCTGAAAGGAGTAAAGAATAAGATTGTTAAAAATAAAGGAATATAAAATTGGCTTAATTTGATCAAGGTTGAAATAGATATGTTATTTCTGACTTTTGTTGATTAGGGTGAAATATGGAGCTTTAACCATTTGTTTATAGATACAAGATGGAATATGGGCAGAAGAGATTGTTGTATTTTAAAAGAAGATTTTAAATTATTAAAATTGTTTATGTTGAAAAGTAATTTCTTTATAAATTTATTCTTATTTATTTCTTTTCTGCATTTTCTATTTTTATTTTTATACTTTTTAATTTGTACTAGTTACCTTTGTAATAGTAACTTTTAATAAAATTATTTTAGAAAAGCATTAAAAACCAAGTTGCTTACACATGCGTGAACCCTCCAAAAAGACAGGAAACCTATCCATTGTCATCAATAGATATGAATAATTAGATGGTATAGAAGCTCATTGTACTGTAGATAATATCAAAATTTAAAGATACAAAATTTTAAATGTGAAGCAACAATTATCTGAGAAAATAATATCTGACAAATAAATCAAAATATGAACAGTACTTACTTATATAAGGCTATGTAATATCGGTCAGAGACAGTCTGATTAGAATCCATCACCTGAAACAGCAACATCAAGGCCTGGATGCTAGTACTGAAGTTCACAAAATGTAGAATTTTAAACAAGGTATCCATTTGGTCTTTTATTTTTTCACTGCTAGTCTTAGCATAAGGAAAGGCTCGATTCACTCCCGTCAGTAGAGCACTAAGCATTTTGGACCCAACATCCTTCTTCTTGATGCAAGATTGGAAAAAACAAAAGTAGAGTGTTGTGAGTTTATTAGCCAGCTCACTTTCTTCGTGGCTAAGAACTATTTGGTTCAAAAAGCAAACTGCATAGTATTGTGCTTTGGGGCTAATATTTGATCTATATAGAAGCCTCTCCACTTCATTACATACTACTGCTTTCATATTGGGATGTTTATGAAGCAAAGTCTCAAGAAGATAAGATGCTTTAGTAGCTACTTTGTTCTGAGGATCTCCCAGTTTATTGACCAACTGAACAAGAAAAGCCTTTTCTTGCTCTGCCTTATTACAGAGCAGTTCATGGGCTGTGGATAGTGCACGACCCTTTGTTGCAATCAAGGGATCATGGGTCAGCGATTCTAACACTTCCACAAACTCAGCTATCCAGTGCTTCAGATGATGTTCAAAATACCACAATATTAGGCGCCTGTCTCTTGAATCCTTATTGCCACTTGAAAGCTTCTCCAGATTGTTAAAGGGATGTTGAGAGAAAGTGTGCAGTTTTCGATTATCTGGTAAGAGATGAGTCATGAGAAGTTCTTTGAAGGTATCCAGAGCCATTAAGCTTTGCCTTCTGCTGCCTTTCTTTTTGATCAGATTAACCAGGATCTCGATAAATTGAAGTGAGTGAACAGGAGCATCTTGGATAAGAAGAGTCATGGCGGCCATTCTGTCTGCAAGTGTACCTGATGACACCACTGTCTTCATCCATGCAGATGATGATCCTTTCTGCAAATCTGTGTGGTTTTTGTAGATGTTTGTCTCCTGTTCATAAAGTTTTTGGGCCAAGGCTTTATATCTGGATACAAGAGATTGATTTTGAATTTCAGCAGAAAATTCATTAGTATACTCCAGATCATACCATTTTCCTCCTGGTTTTACCAGCAATGCCTGTCGCACGTGAAACTGAAAAGCTGCTTCTTCCTTTGCTTTCATCATTCTCAACAACAATGCACTGTTTTCATTACTAATGGGAATTGTTTTTTTAATTTTATCTGTAGCAGTATTCAGCTGTGTGCTTGCTTTGTTTCCTTTCTTCTCCTTTTCTTTTTTTCTTACTGTAGTTACATTTACTTTCTTTTGGTTGACATGTTCACTTTGGGGAGATTTTTCCTCTGATTCTACTACTGTTTCCTTTTTTTCTTCTTCTTCTAGGAACTTTGAATATTTGCTCACACCTAGCGAATTTATAAATGCCTCTAATTCACCTTGATTTAAATCATCAATTGCTCCTTTTTTGCCACCATCTACAAGCTCTTCAGATTCATTCAAAGCAGCAAGCATGATATAATCTTGCTGTACAAAATAAAATCAAGAAGCTATATTAGTGTATTTAATCAACAGATGATAATCACCTGCTAAGCAGTTAAATAACACAAGGAAATTACAAGATATATTACAAGTATCCCAAAACAAAGCAATCTAGTAAATTTGTTGAAGTCAGAACAGAGAAATAATAAATTTCCTATATCTAATAAATATTTAAAATACTCACACTTTGCTCTTGTGTTAGATTAGGATTTTAATAAGAATAACAGTCATAAATATGAAATATATCTTGCATTTTAAAAAAAGGCATTTAACAATTCAGCCAAAGGTGTCCTGCACTTTCTGCCACCAGAAGGGCCAGAAAGAAGAAACATCTGCTCCCAAATTGTTCAATCGAAAACCACTATAACTATATTTCATGATTTAGCAGACCTAATTATTTATCAAATTTATACTGATAAATTTAGATGCCACCCATCTTATAATTAGCAATTCTGGGCAGTTTACAATGTTATAAATAATCATATAAAACAGCTGAAACATTAAAAACCTTAAAACAGTAGAGACAGAGATAACAACAGAGATAAAAATGTTAAGAGCAAGCGGATAAGAGCTAACATGTAAATAGGTCAGAAGTGGGATCTTCAATTAATCCACAAGCCACTGCAAGATGACATATCCCCACTGGGGCCCCAAGCCAGTTGCAAAGCCAAGTTTTCAGACTCATAAGGAAAGACAAAAGGGGAAGGGTGGATCTCACTTCTAGAAGAATATTCCAGAGCGCAGGAGCTATGGCAGAAAAGACCCTTCTCCTGGCTCCTGTCAGCCATAATTCCTTGGCTGATAGGGTCTGCAGCATGCCGCTTCTGCCAGAACAAGTGGAGTGGGCCAATCCCTCAAGTAACTTGGATCCATGCCATAAAGGGCTTTAAAGGTAATAACCAATACCTTGATTTGTACCCGGAAGCAAACTGGCAACCAATGCAGTTTACACAACAGTGATGTAACATGGATCACCCTAGGGGCCCCTGATTTATATTTCTCCACTTCATGTATGTGAACATATGTGTCTGCTGTTCGGAGACAATCGCACAGCTGTCCCATTCATACTTCTGCAAACATGAATGTTCCAGTTAGGGGGCACACAAACAACAAAGCTGCCTTCCGCCCACCTCCCAGCAGGAATCAAAACCAATCAGTGTGCAGGATGCGCACCTCCACAGAACTTGCAGTTGAGATTTGGGAGGTATTCAACCATCTGTGACAATCTGCAACCTCTGCTTATGGAAAGCACGTTACGCAGCATCATATGCATTGAGTAGAGTTGTGGAGAAGAAAATGAGAGGTAAATTACAGAAATCCATACCGGCTTGGTCGTCGCCCGGGTTAACAAGGACCGTGCTAGATGTTATTGGGGATCCTGGACATCTAGTGGAAAATGAGCTACAGGACTCCACTGGAGAAGGAAATGGCAAC
>JANHZU010001355.1:302222-313972 GCA_032468055.1 Acrochordus granulatus | reverse complement strand
AGGGACATCACCTTCCTGATAAAGGTCTGTATAGTCAAGGCTCTGGTTTTCCCAGTAGTAATGTACAACTGTGAGATTTGGACCATATGGCTGAGTGTTGAAGAATTGTTCTCTTTGAACTGTGGTGCTGGAGGAGACGCTTGAGACGCCCTTGGACTGCAGGAGATCAAACCAATCTATCCTACACAAAATTAACCCTGACTGTTCACTGGAAGGACAAATACTTTGGCCACCTAATGTAAAGAGAAGACATTAGAAGACTGTGATGTTGAGAAAAACTGAAGGCAAAAGAAGAAGGGGACAGCAGAGGATGAAATGATTAGATAGCATAGTCAGTGTGATGGACGTGGGTTTGGGTAAACTCCAGGAGGCAATGCAGGATAGGGAGGTCTGGCATGCTGCAGTCCATTGGGTCACAGAGTCAGACATGACTAACAACTAACATGTTCTAAGTAAGTAAGTAATTAGATCATCCAGACAAGCAGCTATATTTACGTTTTCTTCTGAAAATTCTTGGATTTTTTAAAACATGCATAAAAACATTATATATTGTATAAAACATATATTTTTCAATTAATCTACTATAAAAGTTTATAATTTTGAACAGTTGAAAACTTGGCAACTTTGCATGCTGGCTGAGAAATTCTGGGAGTTGAAGTAAAAAGTTGAAGTAAAGCTGTCAAGTTTGAAAAACACTGTTTTAAATAAAATGCCATATCCACAAAGTATATGTGCTATAGCAAGAAATATCTGTCAACCATGCAAACTTGCCTCTTTCATGAGGCTTTTCTCTTTTTCATTTTTCAAGGACTCTTCAACTAAGCTCAGAACTAGTTTGTAAAGAGTCATGACATCCTGGCATTGAAAACACTTCTGAAGAAGTAAATCAATATCTTCTGTGCTTCTGGTGCTGAAGGACATAATATAGAAGATTTTAAAGAATAATAAACACTTGATATAGTTAACCATTATAAAAAACATGAACCTTCACAATATACATCTGTATAATTAAAATTCAAATGTTAATGATTATTCACCACTCAAAGTCACTTGATTGAGATGGCCGTTAGAAAAATAGAATACATAAATACGTAAGAGCCATATTTTGTTAAGAAGAGACAGAAAAGGGAGGAACATATATATAACAATTATTTAAGCAAATCATTTGTCTATGAGATATGTTTTATCCCAAAGACTTTTGTGGTTAACCATCAAGCAGAAATCTTTCAGGGAAAACAACTATACAGTAGTTAAGTCTATAAAACATCTAAATTTACTAATTCCAAAAATGCCTATCTAAACTAGGTATGTTTAATACCTAAACTAGGTATGCTTAATACCTAAACTAGGTATTTCCTGTGCTAAAGTGAAGCAAATCCTAATATAAATATAATACAAATAAGAACAGTTACTAAACCTCTTTGTAGTGAATGTTTTAGAGTCAGAAGGATTTGTGCTTATTAAAAGTTACAGCTTTTAGGCTTCCCCTAAGCCCTAGCCTGTGGGGTTATACAGATTCCATGACTTCACTCATAATATGGTCAGCTTTCTACAATATAGTTTCAATTAAAAGGTTTGAGACTCAGGGCATACCAGAAAGGCAACAGGTTAGAGAAAGCTGATGTAGCTCATTAAATTAGCAGAAGCTATTGCCGCATATGTTGTTACGATGGTGTCAAGCAAATTAACTGTATATTCCATAATGCAAAAAATAGCAGGGTGACCTAGTGATAAAGGCAGGGTATTTATTTCAATGCTTATATTTACAAAAGTTGAGTTCATATATCAGGCTAAGGCAAGCATGGTTTGTTTAACCATGGATTGTATTGTTTTTAACCATGGATAGATTGTTCTATCAACCAAAATTGGCTGGATAAATACAATATAGTAAATCCAAACAGATTTTTATCATTTAGCATAATCCTAACCAATATTCTGCTTCTGACATATTGTTATGCTATAACTGAATATACAGAAGCAATCACTCAGCATATTAGAAGGACAATTTGGAAACCAAAGGCTAGCTGAGTCAGGGAGGATCCATATTTGAATGGGATATAATCTTTTTGCAGGTTTGCCTAGCAAATAATATTTTCTAGTGATCATAATGAATGTTTGATGAATATTCAGTTTACCTGCAGTCTACTGGATTACAAAATTGCATGGACATATATCAAATTAAGATGGACTAACACAACGTCAAGAGATAACAAAAGATTAATAAAAGTACCAAGAATCAGGACCTGAACTTCTATTATCAAAAGCTGTACAATGACAGCTAAACTTCTCTCAAAACTGTCTTCTATATTATAGCAATACTCCATGACAACATTGGTGAAAACAGCTAGTTCAACATTTAAGCTTATAAAATAGGAATAATTTAAAAGTTTATAAACTTTTAATTTATAAAGATGTTCATATGGAGTGTAAGAACTTCTTTATTCTACAGTTTGCAATTTTGTTTGCTGTTTTCTGCTTGCTATTTCTTTTTCATATTGGAAATATTTCTGGAATAAAAAAAACAGAACAGCTTTTAGTAACTATCCAATTCTTAATGCAGATACTTCTCTACATAAATTGGGAAAAGTATTGATCAGCAATGTGTATCTCAAATAAATTGTGCTGGAATTGATAAAAGGGACAATGGTGTTCAGGTTTGATTATATCAATCTTTGTATTTATTGTACTCTATACAATAAATGTTGCCTTCTGTGATGATTGTGCTCTAATGGGACAAAACTCCTAAGGAAGGAAGGAATCAGTTCTCTAAGTTTTTTCTTTGGAATTGTGATATTACCATATGTGGAGAACATCAGTTGAGGAAGGCTCATCTACAGCATTAGTAAGAAAGTACAGCAGATAATTCCACAAGCAGTGACTTGGTTGGCACAACAGTTGTAAACCTCTTACAACTGCAGTAAATAATAAGAGAGATCAAACTAATAACTAATTACCAAAATAGCTGTGAAAACACCAGATTGTCTAAATGAAATTGCAGTGAATGAGATTATATGAGATTAAGTTGCAAACTTTTGAGTTTCAAGATTTTTCAGTGAGGAATAAAATAAGCAGATAAATAGAGGGAAAGTACCTCTAGTTAAAAATACTGCATATATAAATATTTTGCAAAGACAACTTTTATGTGACAAAACCTTAAATCTTGGTTCAGTGGCATAATCAAGGAAGGCTGTCTGTTAAAGCCTAATATTAGTTAAATGATTGATGTGCTTTGAGCCTCAAAGCATACTTGGACTTTGTTATAGCTGTTGAAATAGTGGTATTAACAATGACAGGGAGAGAGGCAGAGGGAAAGAAAGCAGAATTTAACCATGATATAGGTATCATCACTGCAGCTGTTAGGTGCAGAGACCATGTTGCGAAGCAATGGCAGCCATGCCATTGGGCTACCAGTTGTGGGCTACCATCATCCAGTTGTGTTGAATGATACCCCCATCACCTCTAATAATTTTTTTCAGGCAGAGTTCCTTTTTGCCCCAAATTTGGTCAAAGCTCAAAGGCCACAATTTGCAGGAATAAAATCCGGACTCTAAACTGAGATCCATTAAATCAAAGTTTAATTATGTGTATCATTTATTTCAGTTCCAAATAAAAGAATATTTTATTTTTTTAAAGAAATATTTTACAAATCAAAGAGCTTGAACTTAATAGCCATTAAGGAGTAGAGTCTATGAATATTCTCATTAATCCAGGTCATGATAAGTAGTAAAAATTGCAAAAAAGAATTTACAAAGTTTCTTTAAAAAGGCAACTGGACTTTAATTACAAGATGTTACTGGAGATATTTTGCCTTCTATTTGGAAAGCTTTTTCAATCCATTTAAAATAAAAAAAGAATGTTCAGGAAATATGTACATTTGGGAAAAGACAAGAAAACATAGTAAGGCTACACACAGCCAGTTTAAACAGGGTGATAAATTCCTAACAAAAAGGAGGGGGTTTGGGAGGAAGGATGCAAGAAACAACAGAAGTTTTCACATAGCAAAATAAACCAGGGCAATAAAGCTTCTATCACCACTTCTATCAAACATAGCAATGTGACCATTCCATATGTTGCTGGAATATCAGAGAAAGTCAGGATAATTTTTAATAAACACAATATACATGTGCAATTCAGATCCATGAACATGCTTAAACATGGATTGGTTCACCCTAAGGACAAAGTTTCCAAACACAAAGAGACAGATGTCATCTATTCCACTGAATGCAATGAATCATGTTCAGAATTTTACATTGGCGAGACTAAACAGCCATTTTTTAAAAGATTTCAACAACATAAAACATCTGATTCACCTGCAGTACATTACAACTCATACAGTATGGGAATGCTTTTCAAGATTGCAGACTCCAAATAAGTGATAAAGAAACTAACTAGCTTTCAAAAGGAATCAAAGAATCAATATATATATATATACACTTTAAATCATTCAACAAATCATGGTGGAGAAACCAGATTACAACGACCTTCAATTTATGGAACACCATTAAATCATTGGCCAAAAAAGAACTATGCAAGAGAGAAATGTCAATGTGCTGAAAGGCAATCAAACTTTATTGCCCAAAATCACCCTGTTTATTTTGCTATGTGAAAACCTCTGTTGTTTCCTGCATCCTTCCCCCAAAACCCTCTCCCTTTTGTTAGGAATTTATAATCCTGTTTAAACTGGCTGTGTTTAACATTGCTGTGTTTTCTCATCTTGCCCCACCCGTTTAGAAATGTACATATTTCCTGACCATTCTTTTTCATTTTTAGATAGATTGAAAAACTCTTCGGTATAAAAGGCAAAATATCTCCAATAACATCTGACTGATAATCAAAACATTTCATGTTATTAAAGAAGAATGAAAACTATAAACTATTATGTAAACTTCCATTTAGACAACCTAGTATTTATACATATTTGTATTTTGATAACAATTCCTATAATGGTAAAAAGTACAAATTTTGGATATGGTCCTTAACAATCCTTTTCAGCATATTTTTAACATACTTAGCCATCATTTTGCCCAAAAGAGTGACATAGAGGGCATTGCATGTTGAAGTGGAATGACTGTGTTTCTCAAGCTTCTTCTCCTAAAGGATTAGACAATCACATATGAATCTTTCTACAATTTCAAAAGCTGTGTTATAAGTAGACACGAACATATGAAATATAAGAAACAACACATAATCATACAACCATACAAAGCTAAGAAAAATTATTTTCAAAAAATACATTTAAAAAAATATAAATTACAGATCAAGTTTCAACAGTGAAACAAGGACACAAATTTAAGACCTAGATTATTTATATTATATTATAGATTATTGTAGTGAGGACTCTAGAACATCTAGAACAAAACTTTAACATTCAGAGGACCACAAGTTCTCTATCCATGTTTTAAAATATATGAAGATAGCTGTTCCAATTACTATAGCTTACAAAAGATTAATTAAAAGCTTTATTGAAATATTACTCAAATTTCTTTGTTAATAATCCTTAGCTATTCATAATATATAGTCAGCAATTTAAAATCTAAAGCTCACAACTGTAATCTGTATATAATATACCTACTTATAATACCAAGTAATGGAACAAGCATAATTTAATGGCAGTTAACCTTAGTTCAAATGGAACTTTAAGTATGAACAAGTATTCTCTTTCATATATTTTAAACCTTGAGTTAAATGCTTTTAAGTATTTTTACAGTTATCTGTAGAATATTTTGTTTTTTTCTTTAATGTTATAAGACAAGAATGATTTCTCTTTTTAAAATTAAATATCTATAATTAAGCCTGTTAATACCAAGATAAAGTATTCATATCTATGAAGCAACAATACCTGTTCTTTGGTCAACTTCAGGCCTGCATATTTACATTCTTCATTAATAAGGCATTTCACATAGCAAACAGTTAATGGTTCAAGATGAAGGGTTGGCCACAGCCTTTCAATGAGAAGCAGAAAATGACTGTCACTGGTGGAATTTAACATGTGGAAAAAGTAAATTCTAATACAAGAACAGTTTTAACAAATCTCTGAATCTTTAATTATCTGAATGCTGTACATGCCAGATAGAAAAACAATCACTTGGATACAAAAATAAAATAGTGATCGTTACTCATCAAATTAAAGTGCCACAAGGCTTGTATTCCAAAAATTTTATTAAAAAAATTGAACAATGAATTGGAAATTATGCCTATTAAATTTGAAGAGATTGAATTGGGTGGGATAGTTAATATCCTAGAAACAAATATAGAAGTAAAAATTGAATTGATAGGAAAAATGGATATGAAAATTATACAGTGAAATTTAACAAAAATAAATACAAAGTTCTTCATTTAAGAAACAAAATCAAATGCAGAGATATATAAGATGGTGAATACTGGGTATGACAACACTTATGAAAAGAATCTTAGAATAACAGTTGATTACAGAGTATGAGCCAGCAATGAATAATCTAAAATAACCTTGCACGGCAATAACCATGTGCTTCTAATACATTTTTTCCAGTGCAAAAAAAATGTATATCTTATTAAAATAAAAAAGTCAAAGAATACTGTACCTGAATTTGATCAACTGAATCAATTATTATTATGATACTGCCTTGCTGTCGAGCAGAAATCACAGAAAGATTCTGCAGCCAGAATCTCATTACAGTGAAAAATCTCATCTTATTCAGCAAGCCAATAAAATCATTTGAGAGGATAGCAATGTTTAAATGCAGTGCCTCCCTCCCATAAAAAATATGGTGAGATGTAATTTACAGAAACTCACACTGGCTTGGTCTTCCCCCAATCAACAAGGACTGCACTAGATGTTGGATTTCCTGGACATCTGGTGAAAAATGGGCTATAGGACTCCACTGGAGAAGGAAACAGCAACCCACTCCAGTATCTTTGCCAAAAAAACCTCATGGACAGTAACAAAAAAGGCTAAAATAAATGATCCTGGAAGATGAGCCCCCCAGGTTGTTAGAAAATGTCCAATATCCTACTGGGGAAAAGCGGAGGGCAACTACAAATAGCTCCAGAAAATGTGATGTATCTGGGCCAAAGCCAAAAGGATGCTCAGCTGTGGAGTGTCTGCAAACAAGAGGAAAAGCCAAAAGAACAATATTGCATAGAAACACGGAATATAAAATCCATGAATCAAGGTAAATTGGATATGGACAAACATGAAATGGCAAGATTGAACATCAACATCTTGGGAATCAGTGAATTAAAATGCCCAGGAATGGGCAAATTTAATTCAGATGACTATTATATCTATTTTTGTGGACAGGAATCCCTCAGAAGAAATGGTGTAGCCATCATAAGTCAATAAAAGAGCGGGAAAAACAGTATTG
This sequence comes from Acrochordus granulatus, assembly GCA_032468055.1. Lineage (NCBI taxonomy): Eukaryota > Metazoa > Chordata > Lepidosauria > Squamata > Acrochordidae > Acrochordus > Acrochordus granulatus. The sequence continues at coordinate 306,629 of JANHZU010001355.1, read as the reverse complement.
GGATACAGTCTCAAAAATGACAGAATGATCTCAATTTAAATCCAAGGCAAACCATTCAGCATCACAGTAATCCAAGTCTATGCCCCAACCACTGACACCAAAGAGGCTGAAGTTGACCGATTCTATGAAGACCTACAACTGTGAGTGTTGGACCATAAGGAGGACTGAGCACCAAGGAATTGATGCTTTCAAACTGTGGTGCTGAAGAAGATTCCTGAGATTCCCTTGGACTGCAAGGAGATCAAACCAGTCAATCCTAAAGGAAATCAATCCTGATTGTTCATTGGAAGAACAGATGCTGAAACTGAAGCTCAAATATTTTGGCCACCTAATGTGAAGAGAGGACTCTTTGAAAAAGACTATGATGCTAGGAAAGATTGAAGGCCAAAGGAGAAGGGGATGGCAGAGGATGGTTGGATGGTTACACAGCATTGTAGATGCTTTAAGCGTGGATATGGGCAGACTCCAGGAGGCAGTGCAGGTCAGAAAGGCCTGGCATGGGATTGCGAAGAGTCGGACACAACTGAGTGACTGAACAATAACATATCAGAAAATACTCACTTCAAGAATTATAATTCTAATATAGCCTTCTACTCAAGAAACATGTTTTAGGATTATTTTTAGCCAATATAATGAACATTTTTTAACATGAGACATGTTCTTCCAGTTGCATTCTGAAATGCAACAGAATGGCCCTCACTGTCATCTTGTTGCAAAATATGCCCTCCTCACAAATATGCCTATTTGACTTGATCAACTGATGGTAAAAGCATTCTGCTATGTGCACTGTACAGATGGAGCTGGCTCTTAAAGGACCTGTAACTTGCTGTTGGCAATTGAGAATATTGCTGATTTTTCACATAGAAGAACTATGCCTGATTTTTCAAAACAGAACAGTATAGTTTATTGTTCAGCAAAACAAGTTTACCTCCAAGCTTGTGGACAACTGTCAGCATTCACTGATACCACAACCCTTACATTCACTGGCAGGGGATCAATCAACCACTTCATATGCTTTTCAGCTTGCTAAGAGACAAAAGCTCAATTGAAAATTCACACTTTATTAAAGATACATGAATTTTTAATATTAATTATATCACTGAAAAATATTATTTTAATTATATTTTCTCTCTCAACTGCATTTATAAAATAGAATCAGAGAAAAATTCTGTAGTCCAACAAGAAAATGTACATACACAGCATAAAACTCTATGTTTGAAGTTACATAAACAGCAGTCAATATCTAAAGTAGTGCTTTTCCTGGCTTCTCTATAAGATTTATTTATTTCTCTGGATTTATTTTAAGCTTAGGATGCTAGTCCTTGGGGTCACGAAGAGTCGGACACAACTGCGCGACTGAACAATCACAACATGCTTTAATTTCATATATTAATCAGATTGCTTGTTGGTCTGTTTCATCATATGTTTAAAATAAATAATAACAGCATATGTGAATTCCGTCAGTCAGAATCAATGTTCCCTCCCAATTCTGTTCAGGTTTCTCATTTTCATGTGGGTGCAGTTACAAATATAAATGTATTTTCTGATGACCATGTGCTTCTAATACATTTTTTCCAGTGCAAAAAAATGTATATCTTATTAAAATAAAAAAGTCAAAGAATACTGTACCTGAATTTGATCAACTGAATCAATTATTATTATGATACTGCCTTGCTGTCGAGCAGAAAGTTTCTCTAACCAACGAGGAAATTCTTCTAATAATTTAGCTGGATCCAGTGACATAGGTGAGACTGACCAGGAATTTTGCATAAGCTGTGAGAAGCAAAAAAAATGTTTTATCTAAATAATATTTTATCAAAAAAGAATCAAAGAAGCAGATACTCTCAGGTCTTACATAGCTGAGATTTTTTTAAAAAAAAAGGATTAGAAAGATACTGCAAGTGAAAAGGCACTATGCTGTGGTCACTCCAGCTATCATCTTTTTTCTCCAAAGCATGGAACAGGAAATTAACAACCTCAACTCCAGGTTTAGCCTTTATGCTACACTATAATTTAAGAAAGCCAACTACAAATCCAACTGTGATGAAATGTCGCCTAGTTTAGACAACACACTTATTCTAATCATAAAATCACTCAGCATGTTATGAATTTTCCTGTTCCTTAGCCCAGTGACAAATCCATGTTACTTTGCTTCAGCACAGATACAGTTCGAAAGGACATGAAAATGCAAATAGATGAATGGGGACCTCCTTCAGAGGGAAAAATTGTTGATCGGCAAATCGACGGAGGAGCCACTCAGCACCAAAGTTGGTGCAAAAACCTCACCCGGGGGCAGAGCAAGAGTCTTGGAGGACACCCGGGATATGAACATTGCCGGCCAGCAGAGGGGAGCGGGAAAAATAAAGAAAAATGTATAATCACTAACCTATGTAAGCTACCAAGAGTCTTCGGAAATTGGCGGCATAGAAATATGATAAATAAATAATAAATAAATTAAATTAACTTTACAGAATGGCTTATGTGAGATATCCAAGTACTCCCTTGCTAAAAAAGCTTGAACCTTAGAAACTGTATCATGTACCAACAAAACTATTCTTTAAACAAAGAATTAGAAAATAGTTCAGTATTACAAACAAACTAAGAGAGGCTAGTGCACTGGCAGAACAGCATGCTGCCAAATGAGAAATGTAAACTATGCTTGCCTAAAACCATAAGCTTAGGAAATACAGCCTAACTTTATTCCTAAACCAAATGGCAAGAAATGACAACAGAAAAGTTCCTTATGCTCAGGATTCTTTATAATGATAAAGGAAGATTTCTTACTTTTGCAAAATAGATACTAAGGTGAAATAAAATAAAATTTAAACTTGAGATTATTGCTTGATTACAATTTAACACATGGATTTGTGCCACATCCAAAATTTGAGTTTCTCCACTCACAGAATCTATATTTGAATTTTATAAGATGCTTAAATTAGAATAGATCTCAGTGACACAGATTAAGTTACTATACGTATAACTCATTTAGTAATTGATACTGTATTAGCCGTTGTTCTTCATATGATTGCTTATTTTAGAGCCTAATAGTGATTTTCAGTTTATAAAACATTGTAATATGTTCAGTTATTAATAATCAACTAATGATACACTGGAAAAATTAATTTCCATGACATTTTTAAAGTTCTTGTTTGTCTATTTGTCTTAACTCTTTTATCCTTTTTTCCCTTTTTCTAGTTTCTTTATTTTTATATCTTTTGAAAAATCTAACAAAAATACAAAAAAGTAAGTTTAATATATTAAATATAATACATTATATTTATATGACATAATTATATTACATTATATAATAATGTAAGCATTCCCTATATTATTAGTGAAATAGAATTCTCATTTTAGTCAACGAACAAGCACACCAATTCTTATGTGCTGACACATAATAAAATGGACCTACTTTTAAAGTGAGACGTTTGAGGATCAATGTAGGCTCTGAACTGCTAGACATTGCTTTCCCAACAAAATGATAGAGAATGAGAGTATTTGGAGAATGCTTCTGTTGTAATTGAATCCTAATAAAAGAAAATATACTTATCAATTCAAATACTACAAAAAAAATCTCCAGGAATTCAGGAAAGTCTTTTCTAGTCTTGAGTTATCAGGAATTATGATACCTTCTATATATAACACATTTTATCAATAAATGGCCATTCTTTTCCAAAGATTTGAACTTCTGTGGTGTGATTTCTATGCCATTTGGTCTTAAAGTAGAAATTTGAATAGTGTCATCAACAACAATTCCATTTAAATTCTAGATAAAGTATATTAATAAAACAATCCTTAGAAATTAAAATTAAATTTTAAACTGTATAACCTCTAAAGATTACTATGAGACACTAAAAACACACAAATAAATTATTGCACAGGTGGAACATTTTTTCTTCCCTTCCTACTGAAGAATATTGTCACCAAGTAAAATGTTAGGAACAGTCACACGGAAAGCTGGTTGGAGGATTCAGAAAAAACTGAATGCGGGAGACACTGTGGTAAAGTAACAGATGTGTAATACACAGAACCTGATTAACTCTCTGCAAGAGAGTCTATGGAACAAACGGAGCAGGACAGAGAAAATCTCATAGCATAAAAGGAAGTTCACTCACACACTATGCACTTTATATGTTTTGCAAAACAAGCAGTACACGTGTTCAGTGTGTAGTGATTCATTAATGCTATGTCAGTTAATATGCTTATGAAATTACTGGTAAAACTAATACCTTATATTTAAAAATATACCTGGAATACACATGGTGCATACATGAACATATACAGTTCAGTATTTCTTGACAGAGTGAAAATATTTTTTCTACATTTCCTATTATTTCCTACATTAAAAAAATACCATTTTGATAAAAGGAGAGATTTTCCAGAGCCTGCATCTCCAGATACAAGAAG
>JANHZU010001355.1:285307-295695 GCA_032468055.1 Acrochordus granulatus | reverse complement strand
CATTGCCAACAAAGGATATATAACAAAGTATTGAGATGAACTTTTGATATTGACCAAATACTTATTTTCCACCATAACGTGCAAATAGATTATTTCCGAATCAGACAATGTGATTGTCTGGATTTGTTTTCACGTTGTGTCTCTCATAGTTGAGGTTTACCTATGATGACAATTATATCTTTTTAAGTGGGAGAACTTGCACAATTGGTGGCTGACTAAAAACTTTTTTGCCCCACTGTAAGTGATTTTGGATAATGAAGGAAAATGTTTGGAAAGCACTGTTATAGATCCTAAGCAATTTGGAATCAGAATATTTGACAGATAACATTTTTATTGTTACAGATTTGGCCAGTGATTTGAGACCATCAATATTAATTAAATTTAAAAGAAGTTCTATAATAAAATGCATATGGAATTCTTATTGTTCAATAATAAGTGATTTGAAGAAAAATAAAAAATGATCTTTAAAAAAATCAACAGAAGTTAAGACTACCATTAATAAATTAGGGCAGGGGGAGACAAAACAAAATGTAACCAAAATTTCTGATAATTGGGTGGAAATTTTCATGTTCACCAAATCTAAATCCAAAATAATGTTATAGCATTATAGAACTAGATACTAATTCAATAGATACACACACACATATGTAGGCAATAAATAAAGTTAGTGTTTTTCCACTGAAATTATTCACGTCACATGTTAGACTATCATTGTGTCATCAATCTAGAAACATCCTTTCAAAAGTATGTTGTTGTATTATCTCTAAAAAAAGTCACATGTTTATTCAACAGAGAATAGCTAAGACTTCAGACAGAAATCTTGTCCTAAATGTTATTCAATCCAGATCCTTTTTAAACTACAAAATGCCAAGAATTAAACTAAAACTTTATTCATATTGACCCAGTGCTCTCTTACTAAACTTTGTCTCCTTCACTGAATTTTTAAATTAGACCAATTACTCATCCATATGGAGAAAACTGCATGTGGAGGTTTGCATCACCAGAATGCAAGACAATACAGACATAAAAACCAGTAGCATATTGTGCAGTGTGGTTTTTGTCACCTTTATAAAGATGTCTACTTCTAACTGAGTCTCTTCAGTATTAATGAGATACACTCTTACTGTGTTACTCCACAAAGAATGGGAAAACAAAGGAGTGACTTGCAATAAACTGGCAACAGCTGCATCCCAATCATCTGTAGAGAACAGAAGATAAAGAACATGAAGTCAAATCAAACTTTCTCCTTTACCATCTCACAGAGATTCGGTGTCCTGTTTCCATAGCTTGTCTTTTTCTATTTACATTACAGTGTTTGGAATTCATAATCTCCATCTTCCAATTCAGCTGCCATAACAACATACTGTCACAGGTACAAGGGAAAGTGTTTACAAAATTGCTGCGATGCTGTCATTTCATCTTCATAGTTCAGAGGGGCAGAAAGCTATAGAGAATTTCAGTACTTTTATTGACACATTTTCAGTTCGCCCTGCCACAGAGCTTTTGTCATAGCAATCTCAGATTTTCTGTTATAAATGATACAAATAAATGTACTGAAAAACACAGAGGGGGTTGTTAGCTTCTTTTTGTGTGGTTTGTGAGAGCAAAGGAAATTTTTAATACTGTATAGTCAGAAGTAGCTCAGAGAATGGGATATGACTAGATAAGATTCTTTGAACTTTCTACAGGTCAACTGGAGAGATCCTCTGGCTCATTTCTCACGTTTTCTACATTCTAAATGCTGATTTCCTAAAAGATTTCTTAAAAAAATGTTCACTCCTTATTTTATTTATTTATACACACACACTTTCAAATACTGGCTTTACTTTTAAGAAAATTATTTTCATATATATAAGAGCAGATAAACTTTAATAATTAGTAGAAAGAAATTTACAGATCAAAGTTACTACTCAAGAAACCTATGTATTATTTATTTATATTTCATTTTTATTATTTTTATAAATAACTCAAGGTGGCAAACTTATTTAATACTCCTTCCTCCTATTTTTCCCACAACAATCCTTGTGAGGTTGGTTTAATCCTGTGAGATTAACTATCTTGCCCTTAATCACTAGGTCAAACTAGCTCTCATTTGATCCTCCTTTTCATGTTTTAGCTATCAAATTTTATTCACTGCAGATTTAATATTTCATACATATGTCTTAAAAATGAAAATCAACTTGGAAGATAAGGGAAAACTGAAAACTTTCTATACTAGCCATGGACAAAATGATCCTATAAAAATGTATAAAAAAATTAGCTTCACAGATATGCTGACTTTAAAAAAATATAAAACTTAGCACCCATTTAACATGTAAGTAAAGGAGGCAGAGGAAAGAACAATTTTTGTCAGCAGATTAAATCTTATCTAGCATCACTGGTTATCTATAAAGAAAACATTCATGTGATATATGAAGGTTCAAACAAATATCAATTCTTTACCAGTTAAACACTGATGAAAATCATCTTTGTAGATGAACTACGTATTTTTAAGTCACTACAAATTAAAGCCCTAGAACCTTGTGAGTCTTTGACTTTTAGTAGGGATTATTGTTGCTATTACCATTCTTGCTTCTAAGAGTATCAAATACATACCTCTATTGATATTTGCAAATGGTCCTTCCACATCTATGGAACTATGCGCAAACTCAGGTCCTCTAAAAGACTGCTGAAGCTGCATCATACTGCCCATGGAAGGCTCACTTCCCAAGGCTCCTCCTATCCAATATTCTGTCTGACCTCCAGCAGCTTAAAATAAAGGAAACAAGTGCCAATTGAACAAATTAAACATAATCAAAATTATAGTTATTTTTCAGAAACAAAAAACAGGACAGCAAAGGGAGTTGTCTGAAAAGAAACTAGTGGAGTTGTAATTAGCCTATTTAAACATAGTTAAAAACATGTCACTGTAAAGTCTATTTTGGCCCCAAAAAGTTACAAAGAAGTTCATTCATAATATATTATAATTATTGTTGCTGAAGCTTTCAGAATATTATGATAAAGGATAGAAGACTTCCTCCCCTGCCTCAAATTTCCTTACTAATCTAGAAATCAGACTAAGATTTGGAAACCCTAAACAGGGCCAGATTCAATTAATACTTACATGAATGACTAAGTGCCATAGAAAATCTCATAATTATTGGGATTATTATAGGCTAGAATTGGGAATTCTACAAATGTTGCCGTAAATGCCAATCTACTTCTTTATTACTGTCGTTTCTTTGTTCAGTTTTCAATCTTAAAAAATGGTATGCCCATATCAAGATTCTGCCTTCTCATTTAGAAAGTTCAATTTATACAGTATTGAAATGGGAAGGGGGGAGAAGTTAGTTTGAAAATAGAAGAAAGTGAAGTTTCTTTTGAATCAGTGTAGCCATTGTTATTGCTTTAAAAGTTATTCTGGTTTTTGAAATAGTATTTTTACTGTAAGGTGCATCTATATGTGCATCTAAACATATCTATGTAATTGGTAAAAGCAACAGCATTCATACCAGTAATTTCTGTACAGCTGTCTTCTGAATCTGACTCTTCAGGATCAAATATTTGGATACCCTGAGTTTGCAACCTCTGAAGTTTTGCTTCAAGCTCTCGCTTGGCCCTCAGTAGATCCTGAATTTCATTTTCCTTAGTTTCTCTGAAAATCTATAAATAAAGATTGTTCCAAGCAAATGTATATCCAGTTCTTCTTTATACTATGTTAATATTTCATACTATGCATCAAGTTAACGTACGTTTTCAGTTAAGAGTTTAGCACTTTTCCCAAAGTCTTAAGCAACAAAACCCCAATCCCTACTTATCCATTTGTGAAAATAAAAGGGAAGCATCTAGAAACAAGTGGAAGTTGCAGTAAAGTTTTTTTAATATTAAATGATCTTATTCAAGATGATAATCTATCAATCCTACCTTTTAAGATACTCTCTAGTGTTCCACTCATGCTATATGTTCTTTCCTAGGCTGTTCAGAAAGATGAATTCAATTCTTAACAATTTTATTTCTAAAAAATATTTATACTTTGGCAAACATTAAGGCTCTCCCAAACGTGCAGCTACTCCTCACTGCAAAGTTGTAAAGCCAATAAATGGAATTACTTTGAACTGCCTCTTGACTTTGTCACGATCATGTTCAAATGTGGCCGCTCTTTCCATAGCTTGATATTTGGCCTCTAAAGCACTTTCCTTTTCTCTGAGGATTTTCTGATATGTTTTCTGAAGTGCCTGGGGAGGAAATAATGACATTGTTAACCCATGAAAAATTCATTTATTCACTCTGTTAACTTTTTAGATGTCAGAAGCTCTTCCTGATCCCCAAAGTGTAAATTGAGTACATTTGATCTTTTGATGCAGGGTTTAGAAGATATTTCAGATCCAGCTCATCTGCAACTTTTTGCATCCCTTTTTGCATCCCTACTACTAGCTGATTCTGTAAAGAATTACAATCAGCAATATAAGGATGGCTACAGATTTCCCACTCTATTTTAACAGGAAGCTTCTTTTTCTCAGTCCTGGCGCTAGTGCCCCATGCAGGTACCTGAAGTTCTGCCCTCAGGCGCTTGTTTTCTTTGTCCAGCTTGGCCTCTTTCTTCATCATGGCAGCCACCTCATTGTTCTTGCTAATGCGGAAGATCTCATATTCCTTTTTCAGGCGCTCATATTCCGCCATGCATTCCAGCTCTTGTACAGAAGCAGTAGACTTGAAGCTTGCCCCAATGAGGCCTCCAGGCCGGGATGCACCTACACGCCGAAAAGAACTGCGCAGGAGACGGGCCTTGGGCTTCACCTCAACAGGAATTTCACAGGCCTCGCCACCCCCTCCTTCATACGGATCTTCAATCACCTCCCCAACAGTGACCGTTGGATTAACCAAAGATGAAGCAGACCCCATAGCTGAACTACTCTCTTTATGTGCAGGCTTTTCTTAACAGAAGATCCTAACTATCTCAAGATTCCATCAGATATATATTTTTTCTTTGACATTAATGCCATTACCTACAGCTGCTGCTCAACGCTTGGGCTCAGGGTATAGCCCTGAATCACTTTCTTTTTTCCTTCCCTAATTATTAATGAATGGTTGGGTGCTTTTGATCTACTCAAACGAGACTGCTGGATTTTAGAGGGGCAAATACTTCAATGTATGTGTGCAAATGAGGAATACCCTTCCCCAAAAGAATTAAGAAATAGATTACTCTTCTTAAGACCTGTAAGTAAGAACATAGAAGGCTGCGCATAATACATATTTCATATTTCATAATACATATTTCATCGATACGTCTGCAACTACTGCAGACTCGCATTCATTAATACAGGTACAACTCTCAATCTCGAGGAAGGAAACGATCCTGTAGTTGTGTTCTTATTAGTAGTAGTTCAGTGCTAGTTGTCCACAGGAGGTGACGGCTTAGCTGCCAACCCTCCACACTTTTTCTTGAAAATAAAACTGACTGAACCCCCTTATCTCACTGAGCCGTACATAGTCAAGCAAACTATCCGGCAAACAGGCACAAGGGAGGAACCCTCGATGATGTCCAGCCGTGTCGTTAACAAGCTGCTGCCAATATTCTTCCTGTCGTTTTCCCAAGAACACGCAAGGTTACCTTGGTCACCAAAAGCTCACGCCCGTCTGTCCTACTGCTTCCCATGCTACCCCTTGCTCTTTGGATTCAGAAAAAGGAAAGAACCGAAGAGGAGGAGGGAACCCTTCTCCAAGCAAAAGGAGGGCCAACGCCGAGGGGATTTTGCTCCGGAACTCCTTGAAGAGTCGCTTAGGGTTCCAGCAGCCAAGGCAACGTCGGCGCGCAACGAGGAGGCAGCTCATTCGCTCCCGCCTCGGCCTCCTTCGCTCGAGCTGCAGCCCGGGAAAAGCTGAGGCCGGAGCGTGGGGGGGCGTCGCGTAGCCGCCGAAGCAGCGGGCGAAGGGAGGAAGGCGGTGACGTGGCAGCTTTCGCCCGGGCCGCTGCGGCGGTCGGAAGCGCTCTTGCGGGAAGAAAGGCGACCTTCGTCGCCTTTCCATGACTCGCGCTCCGCTCCTCGGGCTCGCCGAAAGACGAGGACCCTCGGGCGCTTGCAGGGAGGGCGTGGGGGGGCGACGCAGGGTTCTCCAACCGGGCGCCCTCTCGGGATTTTACTGGAACTGAACCGGGCCCGCCAGACTTCCGTCGAAGCCCGGCCGTCGTGACCATCGTAACGATGAGAGTCGCAGTCCCGCCTTTTTCGACGGCTGCGGGTAGGAAGGTTGCTGTTCTCGGCGGCACTCACTTGGAGGCATACAAGTTTAACAAATAAGAAAGAATGGTCTCCGATCAAACTGTAGGGTGGGATTTGGATTTCTAAAACAAAGGAGAAGAAGAGTCACACCGCGCCCTTTGCATTGGGTTGGAGAAATCCCAGTTAGCTCAATTTGTTGTAGGGTTTAAAAAAAATTCAGGGGGACAAACGGAAGACATTTAAAAGTACCACATTTTATGATAAACATATGCAAAACTCTAGTTTCCATGAAAGGGGAGAGAAAATAACGGAGCAGGGGAAGGGGACAAAAACTATTTACACCACCCTTCTACTTTTGTAGAAAGTATTGGATTAAACAGGAGTGAAAATCTGTGTGGAATTTATAGGCTGGGGATTAAAATAGGCTCCTATTCTGAAATACGTCTGAGATAATGTTTTGGCATTATTCCAAAAGCAAACTACTTTGGACCCTCTATAATTCCAATATTTGGGTCTATTGGGTACTGTCTTCAATGAAAATGAACCATGTTAGGAATGACAAGGCTTTCAAATATCCTAAAACGATTCAGCTAGCAAGTTTAAATCTTTAGTATAATGTAACAAGCTATCTAGCTGTTCATAGTTTTGAACAGCTGCTCAGACCCTGGCTTTAAGATAGGGTGATTTACCCTATAAAGAGCTTTAATCTTGACAAATGTGAAACTTAGCTGCTAGGCAAATGGCATCCTTTCAATCCATCTTCTTGGTATTTGCCCCATGTGATGATAACTTTTGTGTAACACATTGCTTGAAAATAGGAGTTGTAGATTTATTATGAGTAGATTCTCCCTCAAGGTGCAATTGACTCCTGATATTTAAAAAATTACTGAATGGGCAGCTTTTCCAGAAACAACATCCAAAAGAAGAGAAAAATGTGTACCTTCAAAAGTTGAATTTTGATAGATACAAACAGGTTAGGCACATCATCCATCTTCAGTGTTTAGGTTTAAAAGTTTGTTTTGCTTCCTCAAAAACCACTGTCAAATTAAAAATAGCAATACAATTTATTGCCAAAAGATGATTCTGCCCCTTTTCCATACCTAAAGACTTCAGTAGAAAAGATAAATGTAAAAGATGACATGCACTGAGCATTATTTACAATATATTATGGGGAGAGGGGGACAAAAATAAGGGTATGACTGAATAGACATGTTGATGTGTTTTCTTGCTGCAACAGGGAAGTTCATATTTTTCCATCTCTTCCCATTTTTTTTCACTTCCATGTCTCATAGGAATACCTGGGAGTTCCTGGTGTTATTTCATCCAGATAATAGTTTGATTGGACCCTACTTAAATTTTTGAGATGCACTAAAGCTAGCTAAATGCTTCCATTTGTTGGAGTCATGTTTTCTTATGATGGAATATGTTCTCCCGGCAATAAAGATGTTTTGACAGGGTTGGCACAGGAGAGGCTAACACATCCTAATAATTTACATGAATAATTTACAAGACGTTTGCTAGTAAGTAGGAAGCATTCTAATAAAAAAAGCAGCTAGCAAAAGCATGGACAAGAAAGGCTACAAAAAGCATGACCAGACATAGCATAGTTTTAGCTAAACAAACATGGTTTGTAATCAAGAATCAAACTCCAAGGTAGTTTGTTAGCCAGTCCTAGTTAAGAGCTAAGAAGCAGAAGGCAGATCAGGAAACAATGACAGGAGTGCAGATCCAAGGTTGGCAAGTTGTTTCTGACAATGGGTCATTTGCTCTGGAAGTGTGTGCTGCATTTTTTTTATTTATTTATATGGCATTATTGGGCAGTTAGCAAAATTTAAAAACTCTACATTCAACAGTAAAAAGAATAACCCAAAACAAGGACAACAACATGATACAACAACCAAAAAACCCAGCAACCAACCTACCTAGTCTCAACTAATTTCCTAATCTCCAAGCCTGAGAAAGTAGCCAGGTTTTAATGGGCTTCCCCAAGGCCAAGAAGGTCATAGTTAAGCTGATTTGGGGCAATATGGTGTTCCAGAAGTTAGGCACTGCAACAGAAAAGCCATGTATTCTGAATGGCATTCTTTATTGATGGAACTCGAACCATGCCTTCCCTGCCATATCTGATGGGACAATCAGAGACAATTGGAGAAGGGTGGGCATTGGTGATCTTGCTTTGCAAATAGCTGAGGAAAGTACTTCTGCTTGGGTCTCAGAAGCTTTCAATGAATCCTGGTCAATGGTGTTCTGCTAAGATTGGACTTCATCATCTGTCTGCTCCTGCTCTTTTCTTCTGAATCAGCTCTGGTTGATTAATTGGCAGACAACCTGATGGATCAAGCCCTTAAGCCTTAGCCTTTGGTATACATTTAAGTTGAAATACACTTTTAAATCATTATAACAAAAAAAAAATGCTTTCATATGCAAGTGTTGCATAGCCATATTAATGTAGCACACTGGGATTGTGACATGTTTGCACTCAGAATTGATAGATTGCTTTGATTGTCCTATCATAAAATTTTATTTTAATGTTTTAAATTTTTTAATATTTTAATTAATGTTCTTAATGTTTGTTTTTGTCAGCCGCCGAGAGTCTCTGGATTTTGGTGGCATAGACATCTAATAAAATCATTTTGATCATTTTTGTGAATAAGTAAGATTTTAAATAGCAGCTTTCTTATAAGAGTGGCAACAAGATGATGTAAAAGTTCCAAATGTTAATTTGGAATCTTATATTCTAACATTCTGTCTAATCTGATAGAATCTAATGAGGCTTCAAAGAAAACAGATTTATTAACTGATACATAGAAAAATAACCTCTTCAAATGCAATGTCAAATCAGAAATGCATCTATAATATATGCTGTAAAGAACATGCTTTAAAATACAGCTTTTGTCCAGTGAAACCCATACTATTAATCTACCATCATTATGGTAGATTTAGATTTAGTATTCATTTAGTTCATATCATATTGTTGCAATATTTTATGCACATCCTGATACTGTTTGTTACCATAAAATAAATCATTGCCCAGAATTAAGCAGATGTTCATCTTACAAAGCTGACTAATACAACAGCTGGCCACATTAAAATATACTTCTGAAATGTGCCTTTCAGACAGAAGGTGGTCATGCTCAATTTGTATGTAAGGAATACACTTTCTCACCCAAGGTGTTATGCAACTAAATTATAGGTGCATGAATATATATATATGCACAATGATCCTTTTACCATATAAATCTATTTTTTCTTTATTTATAGATCACCAGATTCAACAAAAAAAACCAATGCACAGTAAAGCATCCTTAATATCAGATGAAATCAATGTAAATGTTATATGTTTTATGACAAATTGTGTCTTTACAGTGGAAACTTGCAGATAAAGCCAAATATTTGTCTGATATAATTCTATGGAATTGCTGTACTTTTAGGCTTTTAGCTTTAATTAAAGTTTTAATATTAAACTCTAATCATAATTGCTAGAAAACAAAGCTGTTAGAAAATTACAATCTTATTTTGAGGGCTCTAAACTATTTTTATTTTTTAAAATAGATTTACAATATGTACTGTTTAGAACAGTACTATTTTTTTTAATACATCCAGTTTTGATAGAAATTTCCTTCCCTTCCATCCTCTCTCTTCCACCATCTTACCATATATACTCAATTCGTACAGTGTATTGCTCTAAACCCTAATGAGATTTGCTTAGTTTTGGATTAATGTTTTGTGTTAACCCAACCATTGCCATGGTTCATGGCTTACTGTTATAAGTGAACCAGTCTATTATAGGTAAAGCTAAAATTTCCTCTTTCAGTTGTGATCAACTCTAGGGGGCAATGCTTATCTCTGTTTCATAGTCAAAGAGCCAGCATTGTCTGAAGATGGTTCCGTGGTCATGTGGTTGGCATGACTATATGCTGAGGCGCACAGAATGCTGTTACCTTCCTACCAATTTAGGTGGTACCTATTTGTCAACTTGCATTTTGCATGCTTTCAAACTGCTGGGTTGGCAGAAACGGCAAATAATGGGAACTCACCCCATTTTGTGGCAGTGCTTGGGTCTTGAACTCTGGTTGCTGACCTTCCAGCCTACAAGTCCTGCATTTTAACCGCTAGGTCATCACACCCCTTAATCTACTATAGCTTGTTCAGCAAAGGATGTATCAAATAATGCCTTACAGTATTATC
>JANHZU010001355.1:227404-241290 GCA_032468055.1 Acrochordus granulatus | reverse complement strand
TTGATTAAAATTTTTGCTCGTCCTGCGAGTTTCTCGCCCTGTGAGTTACTCGTCTTGTGAGGCACCACTGTATATATATAGCTTTGATGGATTGTTTATTCTTTACAACTTGATAGATTTTAAAGTTCATTTTTACATAGTATTTTGTATAACTTGAAAGCTTTTGTTGAGCACCTTTCTCCCACAAACTGTCATTGAAAGCTTCTCATGTATAAAGTCAAAAAATTGACTTAAAAAAAAATAGAAATAATTAAATGTAGGGAATATTATTTATTAATGTCTTTTTTAGATTTATATTCTGCCTTTCCTCCAGGAACAAAAGGTATATTGTCTCTTCCAGTTTTTCCTCTGTAACAATCCTGTGAGATCTGAGTAATAGGCCTTAAGTTGGCGATTGATCTTTCAAAGTTGATGATGAACCTCCTTCATTTTGTTCCTCATTCAACACATTAGTCCTACAACGCACTGGATCTCAAACATGATAAATCAGTAGGCGATAGGGAATTGGTCAACAAAGAGAATCAGCAGGAAGATAATTTATATTTTGATTATATTAGCTTTGATGAATTTTGTGTGCTAGTGTATAGGTAGTTTAAGATTGTATATACTCTATCACACTCCATTTTCTAAAAATTACAATTTATTCTGTATCTTTTGACCGCCTGGGATTCTTTCCAACAGAAAGGTGCCAAATGAAGTTATTGTTACAGGTGTTGTGGCATAATTTCTATTCTTGCTCTCCAACAATTCCGTATAATTGAAAAAAAGTAAGATCCATGTAATAATTTGATATTTACCCTTTTCTTTCTGCTCATCCAAAATGACAAGCCTTGTTAATTTCTGAAGCACACTCTATGTACTGGATTGCAGCTGAGCTTTCTACAGAAGACTATCTCTGTTGCTAAGGTATCACAGCAGCCATACTCTGGTTTCTCTGGATTCTTGTGAAAAAACCTCTAGTGGGAATTCCCTTTGGATATACATTACATTAATGTATACTGCTATCCATAGCAGTTCAGCTATGGAGCATTCTGAATGAACAATTCTAAACACAAATGAAGCAAAGGGTCTCTTGTTTGTTGCTGTTTTTCTGGTTGTCTCAGCAAAGCAGTTGTCAGGGATTCAAACTGTTTTTGAATTTCCTTGCAAATTTCTTCTGAAATTTAGTCACTCTTTGCTCACACAGCTGTGCCAAAGAAAGAAATGTTTTTCATTGTACGCTTCTGAATAGCAAGCAGATAAGTGACTTTTGTTAACTCAAGAATAAATACAGTGGGTAGCAATACTAATCGTTTCAGGAAATTATAATATGAGCCATAAGACAGGTTTTATATTTCTTTTTTGTAATACTTACTATTTATTGTCAGACAATAAATAGTAAAAACTACACAATAATGTTTGTGGGATGGAGATTATACAAAAGTTATAACTGAATTCACATAAGCATGTAAAATTAATTTTAAATTTTCTGCAACTTTCTAAAATAATAGCTTTCTAAGACATGGTAGCTTCCTAGATTTAATTTGGACATTTAAAAACAAGGATCACAAAATAACGTTTTTTTATTACATTATTTTTAATATGGTTCCATTCTATGATTTTGCGGCGATTAAAATAACAAGAAGTATCCAGCAATGTATCTTAGTGTGTCCTATTTTCTATATATTAGAAATGCAATCTCATATTATTTAACATTCAGACTAAGAAACTAGAGATGATATCATGTTGGTCTGTAAGATCTACAGAAAGGAAGTTCCATCCATTTCATTGCTGCTAAAGAAGTAAAGAGCTGAATATTCCTATTGCTATTAAGTGTTATATGTCATGTAGTGTATTGTAATTTAAAAAAAGAAATGTTAGACAATTTTAACAATCATAAGAAGATTTCATCACTTAAATCTTCCTAAAAATTCATTTAGTTTTTAAGACATGTACTATTAGTTGATCACAGTATAATGATCAAGAGTTGATAATCAGAAGATATATTATCCCAATTGACAACTGGTGATATCATTGGAAATCTCATTGATGCAAGCAAGAAATTAATGAAACTACTTTACAGATCACTGAAACTCAGAACCTAAAAATAACTTATATTAGCCTTGGATTCTAAATAATGGTACAGAATGTAGGACAAAATTTTTTTGGATTACTGATTTGAAATCCTCTGAAGTCACATTTTTAATATTTTGAATATGGAAAGACAGCATTCAGAACAAAAGGTACTTACATATGGTCTCCAAAGTTACAGCTGTTGTAGTGCCCCTGCTATGATGTAATCAGAATTTGGGCATTTGACAGTCTGCTTGCACTTACAGAGGCACATCAGCTTCCATACTCACCTATCTCTTCTCCCCATCTCTGCCCTTTTTGCCCTTGGTGATTATGCTTCTGAAAGCTGCTGAGTGGCATATGAGATTTGGAGAAGAGCGGCCACAGCCTTCTCAAAATGCTTCAGAAGATCTCAGAAGCTTTCTGAAGCTTTTGAAAGCATCATGGGAAAGGTGCACACTATTGGGGAACAGTGGAATTGGCCTCAAGAGGGCCTGGCATAGCCAGCAGCTGCCTCATTAAGGCCAGGACAGGCACACCTTGTTAACAGCAGGAGGAAGATAATGAATGTCAGCTGGGAGTGGCAGCGCTTGTAGAGTGTAGGGCAACAAGAGCTTTGTGCTGGACATTCAAGTTGTTGGTCGCAGCATTAGGCTTACGGCAGCAGTCCTTGGCAGTGGTGCCAGTGGTGTTGGGATTGAAGTAGAGGCCCAGGGATAGCTGGCTACTGAATGTACTGGTTCAGCCACAGTGCTGAGGAGTGGCACTGTGCAGGGTGGCTGAAATGAGCAGAGATGGGGGAAGACAGGTGAATGAGGGGAGTTGAAGAAGAGGCAGAGGAGACAGTCCTTTACCTTTCTGAGGCTTGAGACTGAGAGGGATCCAACCTGGTGGGTCCTTCCCTAATGATCAGTGGGATACGGTTAACTATAGCAGTGGATACTGCCAGGATTACCATCACTAAGTAATGCAGTCATGTGATGTTATGCTTTACAACTACATTGCTTAGGAGTGGAAATTCTGATTCCAATTATTGTTGTAACTCAAGGACTACTTGAAATATAGAAAACCAAGACTATAGAATCAATTTGTCTTCAGTCCATGAAAAATATGATTTATTTTTCTTGAAGCTGTACATAAGAAACAGCTTATTTTGAAATGAGTACTGTGTATTCCACTTCCTCAAAGGGAGATCTTAAAAGTGGAGATTCTGGCCATCACAGCTCCCTTGGTCACATGATTGCAATTCAGATGTTCCTGTGCTTGACTCGCAACAGGGAACCACTCATGCCATTTCCCTGACAGCTTCCCACAAAGTCTTTGGAGAAACTGGCAGGGAAGATTGCAAATCACTCTGGTAAGTCACTTCTGCTTGCAACATATGTGCAGCCTCTGCTGGCCCTCCCAGGGCTTCCCCAACTCACAGGTGGCCTGCACAGGGCTTCCCAATCCCTCCTGGCCTCCCTCAACTTGTACAACCTGTGCTGGCCTCCCAATCCCTCCACAACCTCTCTTGATTCATATATAGTCTGCACTGGGATCTCTGAGCATCCTTAGGCATCTATGGGATCTCTAGGATCTCATCCTTTAAATAGGGCTTTTTTGAAGAAGAATGGTAAGAGCAATTTGTGACTTTCCCTAGTTGCTTTCCTGTTGACTTTGTAAGAAGCCAGCAGGAAAGGTTATAAATGGCAATCATAAAACCATAGGATGCTTCAACTTCTCTGACCAGTCATAAGTACTACTCTTTCAGCACTGTTATAACTTTGAATGGTTGTTGCATGAATGGTTGTAACTCCAGGACTACTTGTATATGCACAAAATATTATTTTCTGGATTGCTGCCACAGTACATAATTGTTACTCTAATTTGAAATTGTTTTCATTTTCCTGCTATACTTAGACACAGGAGGAAAAACCTTTATTAGTTTCATACTTAATATCACAGGATCAGGTAAAAAGATTTTGCTGTCTGGACAAGATGCTTTCTGTCATTCAAGTAGGAAAGCCAACTAGGCTGGAAGTGGATTTATTTTCAATACTGATGATGGAATATTCTTTTTACTTGGGGGGGGCAGGCAGGAGGCAGGCTTCAAGTCATACTAGTTCCTATCTTTCAATATCTCATGGTCATTTCCCTCCTCAAAACATTTGCCTCATTCTGCCAGTATTAAGGATGATCTTGTCCATTTTAACTAGTGTTGTTTATAAAGAGATGAACCATTGAGAAGAATGTTTCTCTCATGGCATATTTTCAGGATGCTCTTTGTTTTCCATATGTCAACTTAATACTATATAGAAAATGTGTGAATATAATATGAAGGCAGTAAGGTGTAATCAACTGCCTACAGAAAAGAAACATTAAAATACCAATTAAGTAAGTTTTGCAGTATAATCCATCTGACTGTCAAGAACTTACTACAATTTTAAAAAATGTCTACAGTGGAAAGAAAATAATGGGATATATCTTGACATTCATTTTTGCCCCATTGACATTTGTTTTAGCAGAAAGGTACTATAAGGAATAATTTCTCTAATGGACATTATCTTTGCCAAGATCTTAAAACTGTGATGTACATTATTTTAATTAAGAGGTTGGAATTAGACTTTCTCAGTGATTACCTGTCTTCACATTTGCATCCCATTATTCTTGCCTTTGATATGAGAAAGAAACAATGGTTCAATTGGAAAATATATATATATATATATATATATATATATTATATACATATGCATTTTCCCCCAATCATTCATTTCTGAAATAATCAAATTCTTTGTTTATTTCCACACGGAAAGCTGCTTTGATGAAATGGCTTCTCATTTAATGAGATCTTATACTGACTCTGTCACTGATCCCACCTTCTGGAATAACATTCCTCCTGGATCTGCATGATCCCAATCCTGTTGACCTTCAGAAAGATCTAGTCTTCCAGCAGGTCCTGGGCCATAGGGTTTTGTAAATCCCTTAGTACTCACAAAACTCACATTCATTAATGCTTAATTTTTGTGTTTCTTGGATAGTTTGCTATCTGTTTTTCATTTACTGTATTAGAGTATTTGGGTTTTAACTTGTCTTATATGCAATCTTGAGTGTTCTGTTGATCAGATGGTATTACACATCAAGTAAATACATAAGTAAAGGGGAATTAATGACAGAAATATTGTCATTTTTAATTTTTTTCTAAGGCTATCAAAAATCTATTTCTATATGTAGAGGAACTCCTAATCTTTCAAAAGGGGCAGGGGCATTATCTGCAACTTGCTATACATGATTCTGCTGTACATGAATCCCAAATTACTTAAGATTTCTTTAGAGAATAGGAGTCAATTTTGACATAACTGACATATTTTCCTGCTACTGTGTGAATTGTATTGTAGTATTGAACTATTGTACAAGTAAATGGAAATTAATATTATATTTCCTAGCAGGTCAATCTATTGTTGCTCAAAATGGATTCTTATTTGGAACAACCCTGTCAACCAGCAGAACGAAGCAAACTTCATTGGTGGATGAGAAAATTAAACCTACCCCACACTATTCCAGTGCCTTTGATGCAGTTAATTGGTTGAGATCATACTTCCAACTCACTCTGAATATAGATATTTAAATTTAAAAGATAGATGATTGCAATTGCCTTGATAAATTATTATAATATCATCATGATTATGATTGATATTCCATCCTTTTTTGAGTACTGAAAAGAGGATATACAGGTCTCTCTCTAATCTTATACTCACTACTAGATACCATAAGGTGAGAGAAAGTGATTCAACTCCAAGATTCAGTAGGAACTTGACTGTGAATGTCTCTAGCCCAGCACTTTAACCATCATATTTCATAGGCTCTAAGGCATTAGATTTTCCCTGGCCTTCCAAAAGTCAGGTACTAACAGCATCATTGGTCAAAAGATGGTTTGTCCTAACACTAGTTGCTCTTGTGGGAAATATTTTAAGTTGGAATTGTAATACTGGTGCTTCTGTGATCAACTTTCTCTTGCCAGTACCTTGCAGTAAATTAAAAATATAATGTGATTGATGATCAGTTTATGTATGATAGTCAGTCATAGATACTTCAATCCTTACTCTTCTTTCACATATATACTTGTGCATACATTCACATACACACATTCTTATGTAGAGATGTCAAAAAGAACAGCCTTCATGTAGCATTTAGTTTGTTACGTGAGGGGAATGTTTGTTTTTGTTTTGCTTCAATCTATTGGTAGCATTGTTCCTTTTGTATATAATGAACACCCAGTATTTGGGGACCTGTCAGCTCTTTTCAAAGGGGGCATGGTGGCACAAGCAGTTAAAATGCTCGGCTTATTGGCTGGAAGGTTGTTAGCTCCAATTCAAGACCCAAGCTCTGCCGTGCAACAGGGTGAGCTTCCATTTTTTGCCCCAGCTCCTGCCAACCTAACAGTTCAAAAGCATGTAAAAATACAAGTAGATAATAGGAACCACCTTGGTGGGAAGGTAACAACGTTTGTGCACCTCCACGTACACTTGTAACAGCCAATGACTACAGAAGCATCTTTGGACAAACACTGGCTCTTCAGCTAGAAAACAGAGATAAGCACCGCCCCCGAGAGTTGGCCACAACTTGCAAGGGAAACCTTTACCTCTTACAGTTCCTTTCAACTTTTTTCTTTACTATTCATCAGTATTTGTTGGTTGTCTTTTTTCATTTAGCTGGAATATAGTGTTGAGTTGGAGGGTGAAAATCACTCATATTGGGAGACAAAAACTTGGCAATGAATAGAGATTTCATGTATCTATTCATCACAGAGTATGCCATTATGTATAGATTCAGAAGCTATGAATAAAAAGAGTCTTTAAAGTAACATTTAAAAAGTGTTGAGAAATTTAATAGTCTATGAATATTTTAGGCAGATACACAGCATTAAAGAAAAAAATTATCCCCAAATCTCACTAATGTACCAGAACAAAGGGCAGTTCTTTAATATACAGGTCGGCAATGTAGTTCTCTCAATATTGTATATTGTTGGATTGCAAAACTTGGCATCTGTCATAATTGATTCTGCTGACATTGGCTTATAAAAATAAGAATTGGATGATATCTGAAAGCTACATATATGGTTAATGATGAGTTAGAACTCAATGCATTTGAAGCTAAGAAGTTAAGAGATAATACTTGGGACTGAAATAAGAAATGATATTCAAAGGGATGAATTTCTCTTGCATTTTTTTCCTACTTTAGTGGCATAGTTTTGATTGTGAAGTGTTGAGATAGAGAGCAAATTTATTTGTTAAATGAATTTATCCTGGAAGACAGAGTGTCACCAAATGCTTTCTCTTGAGATGATCTTGGTGCCAAGTGATGAAAGCACTGTAAATTAAAATTAGCACTTTAAATTTTAATTGTTAATGACCATTAAAATTAAGTTAAAATTAAATTACAATTAAATGATCATTATTAATATTCCTAAGCCATCAGCAAATGAAAAATAAACAGGAACAAATGTCATACTGTATTTTTATTCTTGTACCAAACCTCACATCAGATCAATAAACTATCCAAATCCATTTCAGTGCTATCAAAATCAGCAGAATGATATTACCGGTAGTTAATTCCATCATAGTGCTATGGCTGCTAGAACTTTCCATTTGAGAGCAAGGCATTTACTAATAGATAATGTATACAATAAATGGCATCAGATCATTTAATATAGATGTTATATTTTTCATTATTCTGGAATTGTATCTGATAAATTAGTATGTACTAATTGGTTTGATATTTGGATGCAGGAGCCCAATAACAAAGTAAATTGGTAATTTGCTGTAATGATGATTTTTCACATCTGTGGCAGGAATAAATTTCTCTGGTAAATATTACTATCATATCTCAGTCTTCCACAAATCTGTTGTTGTCAAGCATGTCATATCTATAGTTATAATATATTAGTTAACCAGTTTGTGTAAATTAGTGTGACACATCTCTTTAATATCTCCACATAGTGTTCTTATTTTGCACTCAGATTGACTATTAGCATCAGCAAATATGTTTGGCACAGTGCTGAAAAGTCTACAAACTATTATAAAAAAAAATCTTAGCTGTTCCTCTCCCTCCACTTACAAAGACTAATTTTTGTGCTTGAGATTATGTTATCACAACATACATCTGCCCTTATTCATATTTGATTAACGCTACACAGAAGTTCCTGTCTCTATTTTTCAAAGAAAAGCACAAAGTATGTACAATTATGTGCTGGCCGAATGCCTGGAGATTGTAAAGGTCTGAAAGGGGAAGAACTGGCTTCGACTCAATGCCAGCAAGACAAAATGGCTCTGGGTGTTTGGCCCCACAGGCCCAAAGGATGGCACTGGACTGTTTATAGTTTTAATATATTTATGTATTATATGGTTTTGTTTTAATTGCTGATTGGGAGCTTCCCAGAGTTCACTATAAGATTGGTGGCCATATAAATAAAAAAATGAATTATAGGCAAAATAATACTGATTTATTTAAAAGCAAAAATCAGTAACATATAAATTGTAAAAACAGTTCCACATGTCACACAATTCTGTTTTCTGGCCATGTTGAGGCTACGCTTTCTGGTCTGCTTGCTTGAATCCCTGCAAGATAAGGTAATATGTATAAAGTACAAGTTTGTATCTTTCTACTTAGGATGGAATTTAGGATTGAAGTAAATATATCTATGACTACTATCGTATAAAAGAGTTCTTTCTTATATTGGTCTTCAGGTAATTTTGATAATGAAAAATCTATGATAAAATCTGAACATTATTTCACTGAAGTGAAATGTTATTTAATCTCTAAGAAATATTCAGCTTTTCTTGCTGTTACAACCTATTTTATAAAAATTGGAGTAGGTGTTGAGAGAGGAGTATTCAAGCAGAAGTTTTCTTTATATGTGTAAATAGCTGTAAAGTGGTAACAAAAGGGAATGTCTCATGTCTTCGGCTGGTAAACAGAGCTAATAAAAGTGGGATTCCTCAGAGACTTGTCTCTATGTATCAATCTCTCTGGCTTCATAAATTCTTGACATTTAATCAGGGGAAGAGTTTTGTGTACTGGTTTCACCTGTTTCTCAGATGTCTTCCTAATTTCTTAACAGTTCAAAGAAATAATAGTGGAGGCATTAAAATAGTGAATACATTTTCCAGTTGTAAGATGGCAAGAGGACATTCCCCTAGGATCTCTACTATATCAAGTGCTTAAGGATTGTTAACTTTTTAAGTATTGACTTAATAGTGATAGCAATCCCTACAGTCCCAGTTGCTATTGTAACCCAGAGACTGTGTGGATCATTAAGAGAGGACCTTGCACGTCTGGACCTCTAGGCAAAGAAGGCTGGTAGGCGAGCTCTATGGGGAAAGGTGAATATCACGGGCTTATGGGAGCTGTGAACAGGCATTTCCAGGGCAGGTGGAATGGAGGGGGTTATGGGCAGACCATGGGGGCTGTGGGCCACGGGTGGGGGCTACAGAGCACAGGCAGGCTGGTGAGGAGCAGGGATCTTGTAATCTGCAGAGGAAGGCAGAGTGCTGCAGAATACGAGATCCCTGGCATCTTGAACTCTATACCAGGGCTTCTCAGGAGAAAAAATGGCAGGCAGTAACTTAAGAAGACTTCCTCCTTTGCTTGTGGGACGTCGACAGGGAAGGCCACAAACAGTGATCACATGGCCGTAGCTTGCTGCAATGTTGTGCTTATGAGCTGGGCACCTGATACTTGCAATGCAATCATATGGCTGTAGGGATGCTGCAATGGATAGAAATCCAAGAAGCAGTTGTAACTCCTTGTTCTGTTACAAATGGCTATAATTCAAAGACTGGTCACATATAGTAAAAGAGCATAACCAGGTTCCAAAGAATTGTTCAAACTCTCATGAGGAGCTTTCAGCAGCAGCCATTTCTGGCTTTATTTTTATTTTTAATTTATTTATCTATTTATTCTGCAAAACTTCTTTTTTTTCAAATCTGCTTTGATTTAAAAAGCAGGAAACTGATCCATGTGGCAAATCTAAAATTGTCTAAACCAATTACTTGTAAATATGTATTTTGCAGGAGTCAAACAATTAAATGAGGTGATGATAGTGATAATTATCAAGAGTGAAATAAAAGGGAGAAAAAGAGTGGGAAGATTCTGTATTAGAGATTTCATACTCATTGTTAAAAAAAACTTTGCCTGATACATACTGCAGTTTTTTTCAATTGTAGATCTAGATCCCTGCAGAGCAAGAGCCTACATGTCATCACAACAATGAATCTTGCATTGCATATCATAATGTAAGCTACATTGTTAATATACTTGCCTGGGATATTGCATCACATGTAGAAGAGAGGCAAGATTGCAATATACAAGTCACAAAATTGCAACACATAGTTTGTCGTCTGCATGGATGCTTATGCATCAGAATTACAGTACTGCTGTGGTTATAGCTCAGAGACTCCTTCTTGTCATTGTGCCTTAAATCAAAGAATTATAAGTTAAATGCAAATGTCCTGAAAGTGTATTGAAATAATTTAAAATAGATGAATATATATTTTAATAATAATATGGAATTTATTAAGATACATGCTTTCCTTATAAAGTCAGATTCTGTTTCAGTAATAATTGTTTTATTCTCTGGTTCTTCCTGTACCAGCTGCCATTTTGTGAAATATCTAGTATCACAGAGTTGTAATCCCAGGGTAAAAAGTTTGAGAGTCCTGATGTAATACTTAGAAATTAAGCATTTTTTAAATGAAATACTAATATAGGTGGCCCTTATTATTTGCCCTTATTTCATTCTAGCCAAACCATTGTGGATAATAAGAAACAATGTAAAGATTGTGAAAAAGATGTTGTATGCACACAAAAGCCACCTACCATTGTGACATGAATAAAAGACACAAAATTGCAGATATGTGGACCCATTTTTGCAAATACTTAGGCTGGTATTATAGGAGAACAACTTGTCTATGTTAGCCAAATATTTTAAAAAATTGTAACTTTTAATAAACATTTTAAAGAAAAATCTGGTAGCATGTTTTAGGACTAACATATTTTATTGTAAGACATATGCTTTTGTGACCTGCAGCTCATGGAAACTTATGCATTAAAATAAAATGTATTAAACTTAAAAATTCCTCCAGGCTCTTTCTAACAATTGATATGCATCTTGTAACCATGAATATGCAAATTGCAGTATTTTACTATATTTTTAGTTGTACTGCAGCACTATGGATGGATTAGGTTAAACTAATATTGGCTATATTTATATGGTATGATTGCCGATTTTAATTTAAACATGGTTAACTGAATTAATCATTTTTCTGGGTTTATACAATTTATTAAATTAACTATCCATAATGTTTTGGCTTATAAGTTAAGCTAAAATATGAATAACTAATTTACAGTTATTGTGTTATGATAACAGCCATTATAGGATCATAATTTATCTCATATTTATTTTTCTTACATGAATTGCTAATGAACAATAGAATACAGCACCCCAGGAGCAGAAACATTTCCTGTCTGCTATATCCCTTGTTTTAGGACTCACCAATCTATTTGCATATTCTATTTTTATTAAAATCTACTGTTGGCATCTTGGCCACCAATGTGAAAGAACTTGCAATTTTGGTAGTTTCTGTCCCTAATCATATTTCTTCACAGTTGCTTCAGATGACTATATAGGGTTGGAAAGAGCAATAAACTAGCTTTGGTTCTGGTTTTGGTTGTTAAGTTAATATTATATATCTTTCCTTGTTCCTTAGATAGAAACATGAATAGATTGCAAGACAATCAGGAGCAGATGATACCATGAAGAGAAGTTTACAGGCCCTCTATTGCCAAGTGCTTAGTAAGTAAACAGTTACAAAGTTTGGAAGTATGAAATCCTGAAGGAAACACATATATACACTCCACATACATGAAGACATCCAAACACACGTTTATCTATTTATTTCTGTGGTATATTCAACTTTTATTTCTGTTGGATTTATTTCCGTAAAAAAAAATACAGCCATTATGACTGTATAAACCTCAGGATGTATTTAGTTTGGCAGCAGAGCAAAAAATTGAAAATTGATATCCATCTAAATATGTTGATGTTTATAGTTAGTGTCCTTATTTCAGTTATAAATAATGATAGTTTGACCTCAATGTCTTTGATATTTTTTATTTTAATTGTGTTCAAAATTTTAATATAATTTGGTTTTTATTTCAAGTAGCCCACTTTATCTCTATGCTCTCCCAGCTTCTTTGCTTTCCTGAACTAAAGCAATTAATTGTTTTAAATTAGATTTGGATTATTGCAAGATTATTTTAGACCAGTTATTTGAATTTACTGTTAAGGAAAAGCTTCTTGCCACATTGCTATGTATAGCTTTTTCTGAATCTATCCTGATCATTGAGAAATGCAGCCACAGATTTAATTTCCATCAATTTCTTCTTTTCCTTCTTAATACCAATAATCTAACTTGCCAACTTCTAGATATGTTAGAATTACAACTACACAATTCCCTGACTCCACATCTTTAAAATACTAATTTTGGGAAAGGTAGTCTAAAATAATTTCTTCCTTGATATTTTGCTTCTCTCCATATCAAACCAAAAATCAGCTGGTAATATAACAACAACAACAAAATACTGCAATGTAGGCTTATGTAATGTAGTATGCATGTACCTTTTATTGGACACTTATAGTGGAATGGATAAGCATGTGCTGCATATTGCAGTAGCTGCATGTGTTTGGCAGCAGGTCTCTTTGGTTGCATATTTTATTGGCAGCAGTAAAGCAACTCTGTTTATAATTTGACTCTGAATTTTCTGAATGAATCTGTAAGTTTCCATTACGGTCATAATAGCAACATTCTGGGTTCTAACATTCTGTCACTTCTATCATTTCATAAAAAAATTGTTTTATTGTAAAATACCTACCATAAAGTAAAGGGAATGTAGATATGATCAGGAGTATTTTTAATTCACATAAAATATGTTCATAAATGTGTTATATGCATCTCTTGAGTAAAGAATATAAAATAATGAATACATTGTATAAATTACATACGTTGTCCAATTTCATTAATGTTGTTTGGCATTTGAATGGCTATCTTGTTGTTCAGTTACTAAGTTGTGTCTGACTCTTCATGACCCTATGGATCACAGCATGCCAGGCTTCCTTGTTTTCCATTGCCTCCCAGAATCCGCTCAAACACATGCCCACCACGCCAACAGTGCTATCTAACCATCTCATCCTCTGCCATCCCCTTCTCCTTTTGCCTTCAATCTTTCCCATTATCACAGTCTTTTCCAATATAGGTAGCCAAAGTATCTGAGCTTCAGCTTCAGTATGTGTTGTTCCAATGAACAGTCAGAGTTGATTTCCTTAAGGATTGATTGGTTTAATCTCCTTACAGTCCAAGGGCCTGTCAAAAGTCTCCTCCAGCACCACTATTCAAAGGCATCAATTCTTCAGCGCACAGCCTTCCTTATGGTCCAACTCTCACAGCCATACATTACTACTAGGAAAACCATAGCTTTGATTGTATGGACCTTTATTGGCAAGGTAATTTCTCTGCTTTTTAATATGCTGTCTAGGCTTGCCATAGCTTTCCTCCCAAGAATCAAGTGTCTTTTACTTCATGGCTGCAGTCACTCTCTGCAGTGATCTTGGAGCCAAGAAGGTAAAATCTGCCACTGATTTCATTTCTTTCCCTTCTACCTACCCGGGAGTGATGGGACTTAGTTTTTTAAATGTTGAGTTTCAAGCCAGCTTTTTGCACTCTCCTCTTTCACTCTCATCAAGCCGCTCTTTAGTTCTGCTATTAGCGTGGTATCATCTGCATATTGATATTTCTGTT
>JANHZU010001355.1:161392-172640 GCA_032468055.1 Acrochordus granulatus | reverse complement strand
AGACTCCGGGAGGCAGTGCAAGACAGGGGGGCCTGGCGTAATGCAGTCCATGGGGTCGCGAAGAGTCGGACACGACTACGCGACTGAACAACAAATAGTGGTTCTTCAATTGGGTTAAATGTGGCCATATCCTGGGGATAATGGAGCAATTTGCATTTGCTTCTCTGTAATTAAGTGATCCAATTTGGAACTGCCACTACCAAGATGTTGGAATAAAAATAACAAATCCAGTCTCTTTGTGGGGGTAATGACATTATTGAAGACTGGGAAGATGGTAATTGGGTAAAACCCCTGAGCTAATGGCCCTTTGCTTTTCTATAAATTTATTTAGAATATATTTATCAGTATACTGATATTCTAATTGAATCTAGCCAGTGTTGTTGTTAACAAAGCTGGACATTTGATAATCTGTTCTTTTCTCTTGTTTTTTTAAAAGCTTACATTGAAAATAATAGCCATTATCTTTTGGCTGATTAGAGGGGCATATTGGCCTTATTTTCATTTGAAAGGTGGGAATGTGAAAATTCAAATTGCAGAAGTTCTTAACCAGTGTTCTTAAATATAGTAGGAAAATTGATGTTTGTACCACTATATTTCCTGATAGTCTAGTGAAACTAAAGAAGTTAACAACTGTTTCCAGAAATATATTTCTAAAGTTTTTCAAATTTTCCAACCACATTATGAGAGTAGGATCACCCGTAAGCCAACTTTTGCTCCAGGAAAAATGGTGGAATATAAATCAATGAGGCAAATTGATTTCCTCCTATTGGCTTCATGCAGTCTTTCATATTTTAAAAATGTTTTTAGATGAACAAATGTCCAGTGTTTTGATCTAGGAGCTTTTTGTGGTCTACATGTGCATCAATAATCAAATGTAGATCTGTATATTGACAAACATGATAGGGCCTTCTACATTCTCAGAATTCCTTCACAAAATTGTTTCTTATTACATCACCAACTAATAAAATATGTTTGTAAGGGATTACAAACTGCCTCATAAATTGTATTAATTCTTGCTTTAACAAATATGGCTTTTTCAGAGAGCAAAATAATCTAATTTTTTTCAGTTGCAGGAGGGTACATTTTAGTTGAATATTACAGGAAGCATCTAACTGGTGAGAGCCATTTAATAATGAAATCAATACATGGGAGAAGAAATGTTCTTCCTTGCTGGATAATCTTCAAGTGGAGACTAGAATACCATTCTGTACCTCTACCATTTCTTGCACTGAGAAGAATTCTATGATTCTATAATATCTAATAAGTTAGCAAATGGGGAGGGAAGTCAAAAATATTTCTTCCCTTGGTTTGAATTTTTACTGCTGCTACAATATAAATGAGATAGCAAAACTATTGTATCAAAGTTTGATAAAGTTACTGCAATTCTAAATTGGTAAATCTTCCATTGGTGCAAATCAAAACTGTTATGATTATGCTAGCAGACTGTCTCTCAGCTAATATTAACTGAGAAGACAACATGCTATGAAATCTGATTACATGCATATTCTTAGTCATGCTAATTCAAGATTAGCTTTTGACTGTTGTTGTTAACAGTATTGTTATATGTTATTTATGCCAGTTCAAAATTAGCTTTTACTACTGTGTGTTATTCAAATCCAGAGGATTTAGGAGCAACACAAATAATTCTGAAAACCAACATTTAAGCCTAAATAAATATTATAGCAAATCAATTTAATACTAACACACACACACGAAAAACAGTATTTCTTGTGAAATGCAGCCAAGGAGGACTGCTGAAAAGAAGAGGCCACTTAATTGTTTCCCTCTGCTCATTTTCCATTCAAAATTCACTTGGAGAATTGTCATGAAACCTGAGTGGAGGGAAAAGCCTTAAATATCATTCCCACTGATCTTTTATTCATATTGTAACCTCAAGTGGTTGATACTCATTTTAAAGCATGTGTAATGGTTTGGTGTAACAGTTAAGGCACCAGGCTAGAAGTCACAGACGGTGAATTCTAACATTGCCTTAGGCACTGGGTGATCTTGGGCAGCTGAGTGATCTTGGGCCGGTTACTCTCTCTTAGCCCTATGAAGAAAGCAGTGGCAAATAATTTCTGAAGTCTTTCCAAGAAAACCAAAAGACAAGTTGCCAGGAGTCAAAACTGACCCAAAGGCATACACAGAATTAAGTATCTGTTTCATTTATTTTACGTTATAAATGTTCCTTTATAAATGATATGAGGGTAAACTGGTATTCTACTGATAATTTAAATTGCAAGTTCACAATCCCTCATATTATAGGCTGATAAAAAATCTGGAGAGTTCTATGTTACTTACATCTATTATGCATGCATTGAGTCTGTCCCATTGAGTTGAGTCAGACTTACTTATCGATGTTTATAAATAGTTGTAGCTACAGTGTCAAGAAACTTCTTGTGACATTTAAATCACAATAATCATTTAAATGCATCTCTTTTATAACCTGTTTTTGAACCCCACAGACAGTGCAGAACACAGATAGTCCTCAATTTATGGCTTCCCACAATTTACTTAAGCACCACATGGTTGTTTTTGACCTATTAGTCTCAAAGGTGGGTAGCCAGATTTTCTTTTGAATTCACATCCTCCACTGAATTGAATTTGCACTTTTACACTTTAGATAGTGCATTAGTTTTAGGCAATATCCAGGTCATCACACGCAGTAGTGCAGGAAGGGATACCTAAACATTCGCAGAACCGTTTATTGATTTGTTAAATTTTTATACCACCATCTCGCAGCACGTGACTCATATGGTTCACCTTTTCAGAAGCTATCAGATCAAAATGTTATTTTATGTCATGACCTTATGTATGGAGCATTACATGACTTCCAAGCTCCCCTCTTAGAGGAAGAGGGAGTTCTCCAATTTCATGGAATGTGTATCCTGCGTGGTATTTTCAGTTACATTGATTATCAGAAGGCACCACAAGTTCCCAGTAGAGAGTTTGAGCCCCATAGAATAACATTTGGATTCCCACATCTAAGGAGTTCCAGTAAATAAGAAACCAGTCACATGTTGCCTCCTGGGATTAAAGTATAATATACATTGTGGATAAACAGCAGAATTTCCTCCTCCCAAAGAGACAGTAGAAGTAATGTAAAATCCTATAAATGTGTGCATGATATAAAATCCTATATATGTGGGCATGACATCTGTATTTCTCTACCCTGAGAGCATAAGAAAATATGAACTATTTAATCATTCATTCATTTATATTCTGCCTTTATAATTTTATAAATAACTCAAGGCAGTGAACATACCTAATATTTCTTCTTCTTCCTATTTTCCCCACAACAAAATCTTGTGAGCTGAGCTGAAAGAGAATGATTGGCCCAAAGCCACCCAGCCAACTTCCATGTTAAAGGTGGGACAGAATTCATGGTCTCCTGGTTTCTAGCCTGGTGCCTTAACCACTAGACCAAACTGGGTCCAATTTAATAACTCCCAATTTAACTTTGAGTTTTCCTAATGAGTTTGTGACATCTGTCACAAAATCAAATATATCATCAACACCACCATCACCTTCCAAGTCATTTGTAAAATTAGAACATTTTAATAGGAGAAAGTAGGGGTTGCCTTACATAGAATATACATCAGAAATCCACACATGAAACAACTATAACTAAAAATGCAACCCAAGATCTATAGTTTCAGAGATTCTAAAGTAGTTTCTAATTCTATGCAGCATTATTGCTTTAGCTGGTGACTCATGGAATAAATAATTCTTAAGATGTCTATAGATATAAAAACCTAGGTTAAAATGTGGACATTGAAAATTGAACTTACATTAATTCTCTGTATATACTACTAAAACTCTCTTTGTCTGTTTATAACCTTCAATCAGCAAAAAATGCATTAAAGTGAAAATTTCTGAATCATCAAATCTGCTAACCTAAAGAATGCATAAAAAATCCATGACCCATTACTCTTATGTTAATGAAATTTCAAGGATCTTCACACCAGTTATATTTGCAAAGTTGTCACATGATCGTGATTTTCAGCTACACTTCCCAGAAACCTTTAAGTTGCATGGCACAAGGGAATACTGAAGGAGCATATCCTCACCTTTTTTCCTACCACCCTCTGACTCCTGTGCCAGTTGGTTGGCACAAGGCCTGACAGGCAAGCGGCAACTGGCTGATTTGGAATCAAGGGTGAAATCTGAAATTTCTTAACAGCAGTGGGCAGCATGGGCAGCAAGGGAAGGGTGAGGGAATGACTCAGATGCTTGCTGGTGATGTAGAGCTGCTGGGGAGTGTCAGTAGTCAATGGGTGAACTCTCTTCCTCCCTAGAGGGAGGGAGCCCTGGGGACATGCTGAGGTGGGAAGCAGAGATGTAGTTTTCCTCATGATCCACAACTCTCTTTGTTTCCAGTTATCCCCAGCAAATGGTAGGCAGTTCTGCAAGACAGCCAAGAAGCAGGCTTCACTGGGACTCTTCTGAGGGTAATGAGGGGAGGGAAAACAGCACCAGCTTATCTTATCTGTAGAAAGAAAAAGCTGAAATAATGCATAGTATTATAAATAATAATGTGATGTAAATAATTATTTTAGATATTTTATTCTTAGGTAAGGAAATATCTCTGAAAGGATGATTTGGGTCATGAGTAGTCTAGTTTTATAATACAACCATTATGAAATCACAAAATAATCACTTAGTACAAGGTAAAATAAAGGCCTCCAGAGATAATGCAGATCATCAAGTTACTACAGTATGTATCATGCTATTAGGGATGAGGTTAGAAAAAGTATAATAAAGTTAGAGTAGAGGCTTCAGATGTTTCACACCAACAATCAGTCCACCTGATTCACAAGCAGAATTTCAACATGTTTATATTGACAGCTGTGCTATTAACTGTTTGCTGCATGCGGCGAAAAAAGAAGACATTGAATCCAGAAAACAACCTGAGTTATTGGAACAATGCAATCACCATGGATTACTTCAACAGACATGCAGTAGAACTGCCAAGAGAAATACAATCGTTTGAAACATCCGAGGTGAGATTAGAATCCTGTGAACAAAGCAGTGCTGGGCTGGTTCAGATTAATACTGCTTTCTTTCTGTGATGATGGGAACCAGGAGAATTTTTATTTCCACATGGTACTTAAAGTCACAAGAATCATCTTGGATCATTATCACTTGGCTTCCAGAACTATAAGTCCTCTTCATACACTTTCTTCTCTTATTAGATTCAACAACTTTTTCTCATCATTAATTATTCTATGACTCACAATCTATTGTTTTACAAGTTTCTGCTTTTAAGCTACACTCCTTTCTCTTGTCCTATAATGTTGACTTAACCCTCCTTGCCCTGTTTCTGCAGTGTGCCACAACTTACCTGTTCTTTCTAGTTTAATTTCCTTTTTTCAGCTCTCCATTTTCCATCTGTGTTATACTCGGCTTGTTTTTCAGTTCATCATCTGCACTTTTGGGTTCAATTCTCCTACTTTTAGATGCTTAGATTCATGAACTCCATTTATGGCAGGATCAATGATGTTTCCATGTGGATGACATTTAATCATTAAGATATTATGCAGCTATACCATTTTTTTCCATAGCACTCTTTTGGGGGGTATAAAATAAATAAATAGGAAAACAAGGGACAATACAAATGGAGGTAAGTGTACCGATGAATAAAACATTACAAAACAGCCTGATCTGAGAACACTCCTTATTTCTATATGACAATCTTCTCAAATGGATCTATCATTTTCTAACTGAGCTGGGCATCTAAAATAAATTTTCTGCTGAAATATTTTTCCCTTAGTGACTAGAAAAGTCTGGAAGATTCCATGATTTTTAACAAAATATATTCAACCGTTCCATCATTATAGCACCATTATAAAAAGTTGCATCTAGCAACTTCTGTCTTTTAACATGTTTATCAAAGGCATAAAGAAACTGCCTTTTTCAAAGACATGGAAGTGGCAGTACTGCATTGTAGTTGGCATTTATGGGGTATAAGATTTTGGCAGGTGTTGTCTTTTGCCAATGCTAGAAAAGGCAAAGAAAAGCTTGTCATAGGGACAGGTTTTGTCCCTATGACATAACACATAGCTATGTTTTCTTTAAAACTTTATTCTTTTTTTTAACATTTGCAGGTAATTCTATGATCATCTGTTGTTGGCATCTGCTAACATGTTGAACTCCAGTGTTACTACTATTTTTCAAGTTGTAATGTGTAATTTTGGCAGATAATACAGAGAAGGTTAATAAAAGTAAAATCTTGCATAGGCATTTTGCATTTGTTTGATTTTCCAATATTGGGAAGTTAGAAATTATAGCTAGTATCTCTAGCCCTAATTGTTTATTTTTTAAAACTAAATCATGTTAGGACTTCTTATGAAATTTTAGATATAATTGATGGAACACCATTTTAAATGCTGAAAATAATAAGCTTTGCAAAGCAGTGTTGCTCTTTAGTTGTATGTGAATTACATTTATCCAAAACAAATTGGTTATGAGGAAGTTTTCTTTGGAGGACATTGGTGTAATCACCTAATTTACATACAAATCTTAATTACATAGCATATTATATGAAGCAACTTTATGATCCTCTTGCGTGGCAGGAATGATTATAACACACTCCATTTTACTGAGAGTGAATATGTGATGGAATTTTTTAAACATTATTTTTCTCCTCTCCCCTTAATGTTTTCTAGGATCACCTTTCTGAGCCCTGCTCTCCAGCCAATGGTGATTACAGGGATACTGGCATGGTTCTTGTGAATCCTTTCTGTCAAGAAACACTCTTTGTAGGACATGAACAAGTATCTGAAATATGAACCTTGCTCCAGTTCTTGAAATTTCACCTTTATGATTTCCAAATTATAAATATGAGTACATATGTATATTATAAATATAATCTTTGTGTAACTCCGACTTATAAGAAACCTTTTCATCCCCCTTCTTTTTTATAAGTGTGATTTAAAAATTTACAGATCAAACTTCAGCTTTATAAAATAAAAGCTATTTCTAGGCAAAAAAAAAATCCCTAAACGATTCAGATTCTTTTTTTAATTCTACATCCCACTTTCTGAGTTTAGGCAAGCTACCAGTCTGGGCACACTTATGTTTATTTTCCATACTGCTACCTATACATGTAGTTATGGTTGAAAATATATATTTAATTTGGCCAGAATAGATGAAGATTTCGCAGTAAATAGGATAAAAAGACTTGAGATGACAAAAATGCACATATAAAAAATCCATATAATGGTGATGGGCTAAATTAAAAAGAATGTTTCTGTGTGAGCAAGATGAACACATATTTGGAGTGCATGTATGGGTAGGATTTGCACATTACACGTTTATAATACAAAGGTTGGATTAGCCTGAGATAATATAGGTTATAGTGACATGTTAGATGCTTTCAACTTTGACTGTATTGCCGTTTCAAAGATTTCTCTAAATATTTAGATTACATACAAGTAGATTTCAGAGTTAAAATCAGCTTCTTCTTGCCTTTATGATGTGACTGATAGATGTTCATAGGAGGAGGTGGTTTAATAATTCCCTTTTCAAGCCTCTTATTTCAGGAGGGGTCTCTCATAGAATAAACCTTCTGATGTTGCTACAACTTCCAGCATATCTCATTTTAGGTATGATGGTTGATTGTACAGTCAGCTAAATGATTGACTGGATTTGGCATTTTATCCGCCTATTAAGTGCTTCTGAAGGACTGGGGTTAGGCAGACGTTGTTCTTTGATGGTGTTAAAGGTATCATTGCAAGATGTAAGCTGTTCCAAGTAAAGCTGCCTTTTGCAATTAACTGTTGGGGATTTTATGAATGCCAATAGTGTTCAAGTGATGCTCAGGATGTTTTGGGATTGCACCCATGGCAAAGAAAGTAAACATAGTACTAAACATAGTACTATGTTTACTTTCTTTTCCCACAGCCATTCTACTTCTTTTTGCAGGTCTTTCTATTTTGGGATTTTCTCCAATTATTCCTCTTCTATTCTGCTCTCTCCAAGTTCTGTAACATCCACTATCCAGACTTTTTTTGTCTTTCTTATCAACAGTTGTTATTTCTGGAGTGCAGTGTGGCCTATTTGAATTCTAAAATCCATGAGCATTTTAGCTTCTTCATTTTCTATTACAAGTAGCCTTTGACTTATGATCAGTTTCTTCACGACCGTTCAAATTTACGATGGCTTCCAAAAGCTACCTACAGCCCAATTTTGTAGTTCCAGTGTCAGTGGGCCACCTGGATGAGAGCCCACAATTTAGGTACTTGGCAACCAGTTCACATTTATAGCCATTTGCAATACTCCGCAGGCACATGACCATAATTCATGAGAGTTTTGCCAGAAAACAGCATTTACTTCTGGTTTGTGGCAAAATATGGCCCTTCAAGAACAATGAGTTCCTTAATGATTACTGTGTTTGCTTTACAGTCACATTTACTTAATGATTGCCACAAAAAATATTTTAAAATTGAGTCTAGTCACATGGTGACCCACTTTAAGACAATTGCAACTTATGATTGTAGTTGCTAGGCTCAATTACAGGTAGAAGTTGAGGACTACCTGTACATTGTCTATTTTGTAGTCCCACCAGTTCTTGTTTGCAGAAAAATGGTATTTCATGCAGATATTCCAATGAACCACTAATGCTATTTTGTCATGCTGTTTATGTATGGTAATCTACGGTTACATTCATAGTCTTAAAACTGGTGAAAACTTAATAATTCAAATCCTAAGTACCTAAGAATTATTAAGAATATTTAAGAATATAGATGGTTTCAAGCTGGTGATTTTTTTGTAAAATTAAGGTCTTCAATTATGAAGAATTCAATTATGATAAATTCAGTATTTCCAGATATTGAGGAAATCCTTTAGATATTGTTCTGAGGGCTCCAGTCACAATCTATATTATTATGGTTCATTGCTCAGCCAGCCAGAAGTTTAGACTGGATTAACACTTGAGTCCTTCCCAAGGACCTGGGAGAGGAAAATGTTGTTGTTTGATGATGTTAAAACATTGTCACAGTATGTAAGCTGTTCCTACTATTATGGTTTATCACAGAGACAGCTAAATGTTTAGACTAGATTTGGCATTTTTGTTCATTTTTCAAGTCCTTCACATTATTATTGTGATTCATCACACAATCAACCAGTTGTTGTATTATCATTATACTGCCCAAGGTAAAAAAAACACAGGTTGCGGCTACCCAGGTTTTGAGGGGGTTATCACTTCAGAAGTCAGGTGTATGACAAAGAAGGCATGCTTCCAGGGTCCCAACAGCTGGCATTTTTCTATTGAAAAAATCTGAAGAGTACCAACTCTTCTGAATTAAATTGATCAGGTATAGATAGTCCCTCAATTACACATACCCTTTCTTTGCCTTTTTGAAGGCTTTGAGTTCTGCATATATTTATACATAAATCCATCACCATTTCTGTTTCAAAATTTTAAAGTTTGGTTTTTTAGATGTCCTTTTCCCCCTAAGCCAGCAGCAAGCCATAATAATTGTTGGTCTCCACTGTACCAAAATGGTTCCTTGCTTCCTGTCAAAAAAATTGAATGACTGCTGGGAGGGCAACAAAGTAACATTGAAAACTTGACCGTAGCAGAACTATTTACACTGGCTGAAATCAAGTGAACCAAATATTTAAATTAATAAAGGATTATTGTTTTCTCCCCATCTATGATGCCTCTGAACTGCCTTGTTTTTGCCATATGGTGTTCTTGAAGCAGAATTCTCATTAAATAGATTGCTGACCAAGTGAAATGGCTCAAACAATTGTTGTAACAAATATGCCTGAGATAAGCAGCCACAAACAATGAGAAGTGTCCCAGAAATTTAGGAGAGAGCACTTTGGCAGACACCTATGAATATGCAATATCAGGCAGAAAAAGGGAGGGTGCATTAATTTAGTGCAAACCTTCTGAAGTACAGCATGAACTTGCCTAGAAACAGGACATCCTTTGTGGAATATGAACCCTCAACTTTGAGGAAAGGTCAGTGCCCATAAGCCACAGATTTAATAGTAGTACAGGAGGAAGTTTCTTAAGACCATCTCATCTGCTGCTTACATAGGTATTGTACCTATGGAAAGTATGAGCGACCTAAGCACTTGGATATCCCGCAGAGCTCTGGAGATAAGCAGTGTCTTCTTACAAGGTCTTCATAGTTCTTGTACAACCCTACCACTATCCCAAGGACTGGAAAAGGAACGAAGCCTATCATATGAGAATATGAACAGATGCTTGGTGGATTACATTGAAAAGGTGAAAACTTCGGAGCAGGTCAACCAGGAACTTGAAGGACATATCCATGCTTACCTGAGCAAGAAATCTTTCAGTGATAAGAAATGGGGATCCCTGAGGGAGAGCTGGGAAATCATTTACCATCAAGTAAGTATGAAGCTTTATGGCAGAATAAAAAAGTGAAGCATTTGTTCCCTGCAACCAAATTCACTCAAATTCTGATAAAGCAACTTAAACACAAACTTACATTATAGTATATTTCTCCTACATATTTTAATTGTAATCTTCAGAAAAATAAATGTTATTGTTTACTTTGCAAAACTTATGTTTGAGCATTACTATAGATCATTTATGAGCATTCATTTATTAAGTATATCAACTGATTCACCACAATCTGAATGGTTCAAAATAGAAATGAAAGAATGAAAAGTTTCTCTTCTCTTTGAAGCAGTTATTAGTAAGATGAAATTAAGATCAATATTGCCAGAATTGTCTGAATTTATGCTCTAATATAATTTTGTTTCCATATTGATTCTTGTTTAATTAATGTTAAATTTGGGATTTTCATCCTTATTACATTTTAGAATTTTGATTAAGGGAATACAGATATTTTTCTGGTTTAATGTCTGTCCATGTTGAAGCAGATTTGCAAATTTAGTATGTTTTCTGAAATAGCTTATAATTTATCTAGAAATATGGGGATTTTTTTATTTATAAAATGAATTATCCTTTAAAAATCATATTTTTATGCCAAGCACAATCCTATTTTTTTCCTTTGATGCAAAAATAAAAACAGCTGTTTTTTATTAATTATATATGTTCAATCATTAGCTACACTGATCATTATATATGTTCAATCATTATATATGTTCAATCATTAGCTACACTGATCAGTGAAAGTCGAGGAAGATCATGCAAAGCAACTTTTATTTATTTATATTCCACCTTTATTATGTCTGTGAAGACTCTCACTCATCCAGGGTAATTGCATCGCAACAAAGTTTAAAAAACAGGCATCTGGACTGG
>JANHZU010001355.1:142903-158912 GCA_032468055.1 Acrochordus granulatus | reverse complement strand
GAGGAGAAGGGGACGGCAGAGGATGAGATGGATAGATAGCATAGTCGGTGTGATGGGCGTGGGCTTGGGAAGACTCCAGGAGGCAGTGCAAGACAGAGGTCCTGGCGTAATGCAGTCCATGGGGTCACGAAGAATCGGACACGACTGCACGACTGAACAACAAAAAACCTCTCCCCTGGTGGCCGGTGATGTTCACATCCAGCGCATCCTCTGCGGCTCCTGCTCTGCCCCCAACACAGGCAAGTCCAGTGCCAATTCACTGCTCCCATTGCTGCTGGCCGGCTTCCCCCCAAAGGGATACCCATTCATCTACTTGCAATATTGCCTTTCAAACTGCAGGGTGGCCAAGATCTGGAGGCGAGTAACAGGAGCTCACCCCATCATGCGGTGATACGTCCCAATGGTTTGCCCTGTCAGCATTAGTGGAAATGTTCTTGGTGGTTCCTTGATTTGGCTGCTGTTTTTTATCAACTTGTTTGTCTGAATTGGTAGTTTCTTGATTGGAATATTGTTTACTTCCTGATTCTTGGTTTAGCGTTAATCTTGGTAAAAATATCTGCTTATTTGATGTTGATTGCTGGCAAGGAAGAACTACCAGTT
Organism: Acrochordus granulatus; assembly: GCA_032468055.1. Classification (NCBI taxonomy): domain Eukaryota; kingdom Metazoa; phylum Chordata; class Lepidosauria; order Squamata; family Acrochordidae; genus Acrochordus; species Acrochordus granulatus. The sequence continues at coordinate 158,312 of JANHZU010001355.1, read as the reverse complement.
CAGACAAACAAGCCAACAGTAAACAACAGCCTAATTAAGAATACTCTCACCAACACTGATAAGACAAATCACCAGTCCATAAAAAGAGAGTAACCCCACTCCTAGCACTGGTGATGAAACATCTGCAAGAAAACAACCAAGCTCAGAGAGCACCAAGGACCCAACAGTTCAGTGCTGAGCTACAAATATTTTCTTCTATCAATAAAACTTTTACATTAAAAGGCTACTACATTTTACATGTCACCACCTTTCCATTCCATTATGAAAATGCATAATTTTCTCTTTTGACCAGATGTATTATAGCAGAGCAGCCCTTCTATGAACAGGATCCCTTCACCTCCACAGTGGACATTTTCTTTTGAATGCCCATACCATGTTCTCAATTTATCAAATGGCCCCAAAATCTTGGAGGCTTCCAGATTATTGTATTCCTAATAAACTGACCAGCTCTAAACTGTTTACTATTACTAATACTTTTTTATCAGTTTTTACAAATCATTAACTGAAACCTGCTTTCTGATAAAACAGATATTATTATCATTACTAAATATAAATTTTTAATCTAAAGCAATAACAGTATTTGGGTATATACTTTGACAATATGGAGATAATGCTGATGACATCCAAAAAGAAACTTTTGACCTTTTACAAAAAATATTTAAAGCAACAACATTATGACTACTTAAATACTTCTAATTAGTATGTATTTTGATGGCCAAATTATCTCTTTGAATATTCTTTAGTCTGTGCTGAGAATTTTTCAGGAATGATACATCAATATCTTTTTCTTCCAGAAATACCTATATCTGAGAAGAGGTTCTATATTTGCAAAACTAATTATGTGTGGATTTAATAACACCACATCTCTAAAAGACAGAAATTAAAAAGATTTGACGTTCAACATCTTATAATTCTTGTATCTTTGCAGAAGAGAGGCTTAGAAAACTCTCTTTATGATGCCAAGCACTGGCATGATATAGCTTCAGAACTTAGGCTCTGTCATCACCAAACTGGAAGCAGAAGTGAGAGAAATCCAAGGACAAACTGAGCAGCAGCAAAAAAAAACAAAACCATGAGATTCCATTAAAACACAACTGGAGTCAGACATTGCAGCATATTATGTCTTCTAGAAAAAGAAAGCAGGTATGCCTTGATAAATTGTGCCTTGAATTTAGTTATCAGAATCTCTGGGGCTAAGGAAAGAAAGGGAAATTAGAGTGAGCTGATTCAGAAGGGGAAAAAAGGCAAAATGTTCCTACTCATGAGTTATATTCATAAAAAATGGTAAGAGCCTACTGGTTTGCCCAGCATATTCCTACCACAAGAGGGATGAGGACTTCCTTCAAAAACAAACAAGTCATGTCCTCCAGTAAGTAAGATCTCAAGCTAGGCCTCTTCCCCGAAGGCCACCCTGCTTTTTCTGCACCTTATTCAAGAAGGAAATTTCATGTGTAGAAGAAGTCCTCAGCAGCCAAATTTAGATGCCATATCAAGGGATCTTGCCATCTTTGTGGTCCTTATACCCTTGTTAAAAGGTTTTGGGCTTCCAATGAGATTATGTATTAAGGTAAAGGTTTCCCCTGCCAATCGTGTCCGACTGTTTTGGCTAGGAAACATCTGTTTTCCTAGCCAAAGAGCCAGCATTGCCCAAAGATGCTTCTGTGGTCATATGGCCAGCATGACTATACCAAAGTGCATGGATGCTGTTACTTTTCCCACAGATGATACCTATTTATCTATTTACATGCTTTCAACTGCTAGGTTGGCAGCAGCTAGGCAGCAGACAAAGGGAAGTCATGTCTTAACTACTCATGCCATTGCGTGCCCTGAGATTAAGTATAGCTAGTACCAATTTGGTGACTTAACGCTGAGTTTGCTCTAAGAACTGTATTTCTGCATAAGAAAATCCAAGCAGTTTATAATAATTAAGAACCTTCCACAAATACAGTGGAACCTTGGATTGCAAGCATAATTTGTTCCAGAAAAATGCTCATAATCCAAGACGCTTGTATAGAAAAACAAACACATATGTGGTCACAATACATGTAAACACATATAGCGTAAAATACATGTAATAATGTAAACAATAGTTGCACAGATGCTGCCTAGAGAACCATTGGCTCAGTTGTGAGATTTCCCATGCACAGATCCTGCCAACCCAGCCGTACGAAAGATGTAAAAATGCGAGTAAATAGGTATCACCTTGTTGAGAAAGGCAACAGCATCCTTGTGCCCGAGTGTATAATCATGCTGGTCACATGAGCACAGAAGTGCCTTTACACAAATGCTGGCTCTTTGGCTAGGAAACAGAGATGAGCACTGCCCTCTAGAGTCAGTCTGGGTGGACTATTTTGTTTACGGTATAGCTCTTACAAATCATTTACATGAGTGTAAAAGCACACAAGTTTCTAGACTCAGAAACTTAATGGATCTTCAGAATTAGTTCCTAATGCATGAGACTTCATGAGATTACTAAATCTGGTAAATTTCCAACGGTCCTGCATAAGATCTTATGAAATTTTGAGAGAGAACACTCGTGGGAGACAAATCTTTCTCACAGGAAAAATTTTGAGATTTAAGACAAAAGCTCAGAAGATTTTAGCATTTTTTGTAAATTTATACAAAATCTTGAAAGTGAGATCGAAATCTTACCAGAATTCAATTTTTGTAATGGCATTTATATACTTAAGGTATATAATTCATTTTGCAAATGCAGAGCTAACTCATTTTGCAAATGCAGAGCTGGTACCTGTAATATATGTGTCTATGTACTGTGATTTTCTTATTTTCTCTTGCTATATTAACCAATGCATTGTTAACAAGTAATTAATAATGTGTTCTCTTTTAAGAAATAATAACATGACACATTTTGCATTTAACTTTCAGCTGACCTGTTTCTCATCAGAAGATGGCTGTCATTCAAAAGAAAATATCTTGTTGGCAAGCATTTATGGAAAACATGACAATAAAGCTTCAGCTTGATTTTCCAAACTAATGAGGCCAGTTTGCCCAATTATACTAGGTATCCTACATGATTGCATTGAATAAAAGGATAATAGAATAAAATATCAGGCTCAAGTTTAGCTGTCCAAGTTTTAAAAAATATTGAACAACGAAAATAATTCTACAATCTTTTATGTGTAACTTGGAATTTGTATGCCAGTGATCTCTTAATTAAAGGCACAACTGGAGAATCAGACTGACAGAACAGTACAGTATTTCAAAATTATGTTTTCCTGAAACAAGCTTTGTATACTATGTTCTAGAAATATTTAAGATAAGTTTAGGTTCTTTGGAGTTTAGTGTGTCTCTTTATTTCTGATTCCACTCTCCAAGAATTGGGAGATTTTCTAGCCTATCTTTTCTGTTCCATATTGAACAATGGTCTCATCAGAGCCCTAAATTAGCAAGTGGATACAGTACCTTAGACTATCAACTTAGGTAAAGAAGAAAACTTTTTTGAAGATTAAAAGCTGTTTATGGGGGTATTCTATATCATACTTCAGTGCTGAAAATAGTTTTGCCTCTAACCCCACTGCCAGTTTTCTAATTTAAATTACATACCCATACACAGTCAAGTGATTTTTATTTCAATTAAGAAATAACAGAGATCCAGTAAAGTTCTATATTTCCTCCTGTGGAACAAGTAGTAATTTTGCAGAAGAGTTAATATTCAGATTGTGCAAAGAGATGAATGCTGATTTCCCCTTTCATGATCTTAGTCCAATTCAACATTCTTCCCACCCCACAGAAGCTGTGAAGTTTTAAAAGTAGATCTGCAAAATGTATTATTCCAGGAGCAGAATGTTCCATTCACAGACAAGTACATTTTGTACAATCCTTTTTTTAAAAAAATAGAGCATCAAAATTGATATATTTCATCCCAGTTTGTTTGACCTGAGAAAGAATTCCAAGTAACATTCTAAAAATGGTGGCCAAGATCTAGAAAGGAGAATATGAAAACAGCAACTTATTCTAGGAATTAGGGACTTCAAGTCCTTACCCTTTAGGTCAAACTCAATGCCCACAATATTCATAATATATTCCACTCCTTTTTTGGAGGGGAAGAGGTCACCTTCCTGATGTTAATCTGTCAAAAAAAATATTTCATCGTTCCCAGCAAAGAGATGTGATGTTATTAAACTAAATAGATAGATTTGCGTAGTTCAACTCTTCATTTCCCTCTTCTGATTCCATTCTGTGACTGTCAAAAGAAGTCGCCAAAAGAATTAGATTTTTATAATTAGCAAATCATAATCATGTTCACAAATACTGTACATCATGGGTAGCACCCAAATCTGATTTCAGACAGCACGCTACCAGTCACAATTATTACTTTTGCGAACTTAAGTTTTTAAATGAACATAAATTGTAATAGATAAGGGAAATAAACCTTTCGAAAACATAAGCCAAGTTTTAAATGAGCTGTCCTAAAAACACGTTCAAAACAGGACTGCATTCAGCTTTTCTTTTTCAATAAAATTCGCCCCGACATCGCGGCGGGATCTCGACGTCCCAGCCTCAGTGCTACGCGCGGCAACAAGGCACAGAACCGCTCATGACGCGGGGCAAAGGCTTTTCTGACCGTTTTCCTCAGAATTACAAAAGCAGCGTCTCTTTGTGAATGCAGAACGCACGAGGAGTAGAAACTAGAAAGGTTCCTCCCCTCTGCCTACGGATGGCTCCAGACTTAGACCGAGAAGATGGTTAAAAGGAGAAAGTCCCACCATCACACCGCGGAGCCCCACCTCCTTCCCCAAACACTCTCGTTTACGTTTCGGGGAAGCCGCGAAATGGAACGGCGCGGCAGCTTTCCCGCCTTATGGCGCATGCCCCCACGAGGCCCCGCCCACTTTATGCTGACGAATCACTCGATTCTCACAATTCCCCCCGCTCCCCGCACCTCCTCACGCATGCGTCCTCGATGATCGCTCGGCAGCAAGTCCTAACGTTCGCTGCTGCCGGCACTCGCTTTGCTCCACAAGCGTTCATACCCTCTTGCGCCTTCTGATTGGCTCCAAGACCTTCGTTGGTCGGCGGAGGGGCAAGCGCATGCGCCCTCCCTCCTTCCCGCTCAGATGCCCAATAAGGCGTCGCTTTGAGTACGTTAGGAAAGCTCTGCTTCTCGACGGAGACCCTCCTTCTCTTCTTCCCGATCTCCGCCTTCGGCTGTGACAACTGGTGCCACTGGCGTGGAGCGCAGAAGCTGGCTCGGCTCCTCCTGGAACGCGCTGGGCCAAGGGGAGATCAGGAGGGAAGGCGCGCGGGCAGTGACAGTTTAAGCTCGGACCTTCCGCCTCCCGCGAGAGAACGGGAGCGGCGGGCCGAGGCAAACGTAAGGCGCCCGCGAGGCTGCTGGGTGGCGCCGAGTGTCTCCCCGAGGCGAAGTCACATCTCCCTGCCCTTCCTCCGCTCCCCACAACCCCTGGGAGTTTGGGGATCGCCAGCTGCCCCTCGAAGGACACGCGCCCGGTCAGTTCGTCGGTCGTAACCGGTCTGAACCGGAGTGCGAGGAGGAGCCAACGTCGCCGCCGTCATGGCTGAGACTGAGGAGAGGAGCTTAGACGATTTTTTCGCGAAACGAGACAAAAAGAAGCGGAAAGAGAAAAGCAGCCGGGGAAGTGCCACCGCCGGGGCTTCCTCGGCCGCCTCTTCCAACGCCACTGCCGCGGGTGTGACTGGGGGAAGCCGGCAAGCAGAAGGGGCCCACGGAGCCGCCTCTAATGCTAACCCGGCCACCAGCGCTCTTAAGGCGGCAAATAAGGTAAGGAGACCGGGGGGCAGCCAAGCCAAGCCAAGCAGAACTGGGTGAGTTGCGGACCCGAGTTGGCCAGGAACTGGGGTGGAGGAAGATTGGGGAGGAAGAGGAGGAGGAAACTTTATCCTGACTGCTTCCGGTGGGCGTTGGTAGTTTCCTGTCGGTCGGGGGCGTCGCTACGCCTCGACAGGCCATCTTGGGCTTCGCGTGGGGAGCGCGCAAGCCCGTTTCTTAGATTTCTTCGCTGGTGAGGCTGAGGCTAGGAGCCATGGGAAAACATTCTGTTAGGAAATAGGCTGGTGCGTGGGACTTTTGGGGCCACATGGGAACTGGCCTTTCCCTTCTTACTTGCCCAGGTTTGTCTCAAATTTCTCACCGGCACGGAAGACCTCTGTTTGAACCCTGCATCTTACTGCTATAGACTTACCTTGCCTGAGCTTTCGGAGCACGGGAACGATTTTTTCAATTGCTGCTTTGCGCAACAAGAGTATTTCGCTGTTGAGGCAAGGTGACGGTGGGCGCTCACCTTGAAGTATAACAGTATGAGAGTGGTGCACGATTAAGATTTTTATTGCCTTCCTCCAAAAACAGCTACTGAAGAATATAAGTGTATCAAAGTGCACTCACTGCATAATAATTAAATAGCTTAGAAAGTAATAATTTTTTATCCTTAATTTTGATATTCGAACAACTTCATTGGATTAGATCGAAATTTTATCAAGTTTAGCATTCTGATTCTATAGGGCACTAGTTATCAAGGTTTTTGGTGTTGTATTGTAAACCATATAGTAATTTTTGAGCACCCCCCAACAAATTATGAAGGAAGCAAAGCTTTTGATATTTGCAAGAGGAGAGATATGCCACCTACAAAGCTGTCTCCATACCATGAAAGAATCCAGTATGTGCAGATTGTGTTTCAGAACTCTCTGGACAAAGTGCCCTCTTATAATGAGGAATCACATTCCTCTTGCAAGAAGTGACACTGTTCATGGTGCCCAGAAGAGGTACAGAGGCTAAATTTCAGAATCCAGGGGAGATTCAAAATCCCCACCCCATGACAAACAGGAAAAAGAATTGCATTTTGGAACAAGAGGCAGTTGAGACACCTCAATCCTGGTCAAGTCAACTTGGGTAGTGTTTAAGAGCAAGTTGGGGCTGTTGTAGGAACCATTTTTCTTCAGCAAATTTTGGAAAGTGTATTGCTTCCAATGGCAATACATACTGGTGGTGACGGATAATTATTGATAAGCTTATTCTCAGTGAATTTGTCTCAGCCTTTTTGAAAGTGCCAGGTTGGCTGTTAATACACCAAACAGAAATAAATTCCATCATTTAACTATATACACCTCAGGGGAAGAATTTGTGTCTGTCTGGAATGACACATGTTAGCAGATAACTCTGGTCTAATATTATAAAAGAGGGACAAAAACTTATAGTGTTTTTTCCAAGCAGTGTGTGAATTTTCATGTTTTTTTTATAGTGAATCCGCCCAAATGTCGAAACTATTTTTTCATAAGAGGGTTGTTCTAGGTTTTATTTTTATCAAGAACTTAAGTTTGGGACAAGACAATTTGTTCAGGATTCCCCAAAATGATTGTGTGATGTATTTCTGTTTTTCACTTTAGGCAGACTTGGACTTCATTGCATTTGAGTCCATATAGCAAGTTAATCCATGGTTCATTTCCTTTCAGCTTACCTTGTGTGAACCCAGTCATTGTCACTGGTGAGGTTTATAATCTAACACTCTTTGTAAAGCAGTTATAGCTATCAAAATATATAATAGTTTTGTATGATGCTTGTATATAGTGCAATTTAATAAATTGCTCTCAATGTTATGATGAATCAGTGTACATAAGAGCATATAGCTCAATAATTAATAGTGGTGTGCAGTTGTAAATGTGCCATGAAGAATAAGTATCTTAGTAAAAGAATGAAAGCATCATTTTTTCCTACATATCATCAACCAAAATATTGCATATTTGGTAGTATATTTCATCCTATTAGAGGCTGAGAATTAGAATTATTATATGAGCCTTTTATTTTATACATTTTTGGACTATCAAATTTTATATTTATAAATTTTCTCCTGAAAGAATGTATAAATCCATTTTCATTTTTTACTAACACTACAATAAACAAATTTCTAATCATAATTAGAAATAAAATATATGTTTCAGAAAGTGTTATAGATAGGGGAATTATGGAAAAATCAGAAATGACAGTTCTTTTGTAGGAAATTATGTAAGTGTTACCCCCACCATTATTTTTATAATTTAAAAAGTGCATGTCTTGAGGTGGGATAAAAATTGTTTGGCTCTTTTATAAAATTCTTTGTTCAAAATGGACTATTTCTAGAATTAATACTTCACTTGGAAAGATCCTTTGTTCTTTCTCAGGTCTATATAGAAAAGTATAAAAGCTCAAACTTACCTGTAGTTTTGTTTGCACTTATTTAAATTTTACCTCCTAGGGCCATATATACACAATCTCTTTGTTCCAATGTGAAAAGGCCCCCACAAACTTTTCTCATGGAATATGTCCACATATTAGTACCTGCATCTAACAGTCAACTTGCAGTCAAGGGAGCTTGAAAATTGTGTAGATACTCCATTTTGGAAATACTATTTTCCCTCTTATCCTAATTCAGGACATTCCATTGGGAAAATCCATGGGCAATGGGGAAACATGCTTGAATGACATGGTCAGAAATTATGATTCTCAGTCTACTGCAGGACCACCCGTTTCTGCCAGTTCTCTGTACTTGGCATCTATTCTTCAGTGTTGGTTTGGCTTCAAGGAAGATCAGGACCTGGCTTAAGTTGCTGCTTTTATTTTAATAGTTGGTCAACCTTGAGAATGCAAAGCCCTGAAATTGATTAGTTCATATATAGTTTAATGCATGTAATAGAATGTGTAATTGAAGGATTTTCCTTGTACTTCTGTAGACTACATAGTGGGGAATCCTGTTTGTAATGGCTGCTTCTCCCAAGGAAGAACTAGCTCATTTCTCATGTTTTTAGAATAGTTTCCAACTCCCATAGGAAAAATTTTTTTGTCAAACTGCTTTCTTCAACAGTGCATACTCAATAGCATCTAATGGCACATTCTACATTCTCATAGTGGAATGGACAAGCAGCATTGTGCAGTCTGCCAGTTTTGTTTTGTTTTTTGAAAACTTAGCAATTCACTTGTCCAAACATTGCTGCCATCATGAAGGGTTGGCTGTCTCTGTCCCAAAAGATATACTATGGAGCACCTATGGCTTCGCCAACACTGCCCATTCATTGCTGCTGCTGTATGCTGCTGAATAACTGCTAGGTGCATCATAGGGCCCCTCTGTAGCCCTTTCCTCTTTATTAAGTTGTGCTGGCCTGGTTATACTGAATATTTAAAAAGTTCAGTGAACGGTACAGTAAGGTATGTATTGCTGTTCTGCTTCTTATAACATTTACCATTGACACGGGTGATGGGGCCAGGGGAGGAAGAGAGAGGCTGAGACTTGTCATGTGGATGATTTTGGGCAGAGCTGAAGTTTCAACCAAGAAACTTAAAGCCTTTAATATGTTGCTTGTTACACAGCAATACAGCAGCAACCCATTATGGATAGACACTAAGGGTGCAGTATAAAATAGCAAGTTTAGGTAGCCTAATTTCCTGCTGATTCTGAGAAGCTTGGCAAAAAGTTGGATGGATGAAGAGCTTCCAACAGTTAGTAGTAAATGAAGATACTTAACATCTTAACATAATACAGTGATTGTTGACCAAATGTACGTATCATTTTAATACAGCAAAATAGCTCCTAACTTATACTTTCTTCTGCTATGTTTTCTGCTCAGATGTATGAATTGACTCTCTTCTTAGTCAACTTACAGCATTTTGGCTGAAAATGATGGTGTGTAGAAACTTCAAAGACAGATATTAGGTTTGAATGCAAAATTTGGAATTGCAACATTTGTCTTTCTATTCTGATCGGATTATTAGGTTTAGACATTTAATTATTATGAGAATAAGTTAGTTGTATATTAAATAAGAGATGTGTAGAATATTGAATGTTAGAAATGAACTATCTAGTTATAAAGTAGCTTCTTATGCAGCAGAAGCATTAGCAATATTTAAATACTTGGAGGACAACTATTACTTTTTTTTTCTATGACACAGTCATTCCATAGCTTCCAGTGCTGATTGCCTTTCATTAAGAAGTAATAATGAGCCTATGCAATCTTCATCTTGCAGGAAGAGGATGACTGGAAAGAATTTGAGCAGGAAGAAATAATTGACTACAGTGGTCTCAGAGTTCAGTCCATGCAAATTAGGTATTATTATCTTAAAGTATATATGTATTGAAAAATATAGTTCTGACTATAATTGATTCAATTAATACTTGCAGGTTCTAGGCAAAGAAAAACTATTAATCACACAGTATCTCTAAACTTGCCACACAATGGATTCAAACCAATCACCAGTGTCAGTGTGCATGCTTGCTACTCTTAAATGCAGAAGAAAATACTGTTCAGTTTATAATCTTGGTGATTACTAAAAACAAGTTTTTTCCTATTTAAACATTTTATAGCTTCTTTGTTAGTAGCTTATTATTTAGTTACATGCTTATATTCTAATTGTTAGTGTCAGTTTTTATAACACATGGAACTGGAGATGTTCCCTATTGTTTTAAATAGTGATATACTTTCAGTACTATTCTATGCTCAGTATTACATGTTACAGTTTGCACATTGTAACATGAACTTGTTTATATAAGTGATAAATGCTACAACTTGTTTCTTTCTTCTATCAGTGAAAAAGATGAAGAAGAAACTGAAAAAAGAGAAGAACCAAGGGATAATAGTGAGGAACCAGGTGGAAGTGTGGAGAAATCATCTGGTCCTTGGAATAGGTCTGCTCCTACACAAACACCTGTTGCTGAAATTATTGGTGAGTTTTGCTGTATGCTTCTTTTAATTAAATATTTACTGAATTAGCCATGTTTTCTCCTTTTTTAAATCACTGAAAATCTATAGAATAAGCTTGAAATACAACTATGATTTTTGTTAGAAATGAAAATGGCTTTGGGAAATATTTTGTTTTTAATACTTGCTTAAGTAATAGATTGCCTGATACAGAAAAATCTTTACTTACAGGCAAGTACTGAGTGTAGATTGAATATTAAATATTATTACATTGAAAAACTGCACTTAACATTTATCTAATTGCATGTTTTTTTTATTCTTCTTTACAGAAAATCCAGAACCAGTGCAATCCAGTGGAGTATATAGACCACCTGGTGCAAGAGAAGGCAGGACACGAAAAATGCCACAAGGACCCCCAGAGATCTATAGTGATACGCAATTTCCATCATTGCAATCCACTGCCAAGCAAGTAGATACTAGAAAGTAAGTATGGCAATAACATCCTAGAATATTTCCTTAAAAGTCATTCTTCTCTAACAAGACCTAACAATCTCTTCAGTTTCATAATCTTATCCGGAGTTTCATAATCTTATCCACAGATCATAAACAAATATATAGTATGATTTGCATTAGAGGAAGCAAGTGTGTTTTAAGCACAACTAGAGAGCGATTGAAAATTAAAAACTCTTTCTTGATTTACAAAATGCTTTTCAGAGATGGAATGTGAGATTGTTATACAACTTGATCTGTGCTAACTAACATCAAATTATCCTCAAAACTTCAATATTTTAATATTTTAAATGATATTCAATAAATAATTTTAATTTTAGGCGAGTTGCCAATTTTCAATTTAAGCAGACATTTCAACTAAAATAGTTATATTTGTACAGTAAAATATAGAGGCAAAGTGGCATTTGCTAGATTTGTTTTACAATCTGTTATTAGACTTGGGATTATAATTGTAATTGAATAATTGCAAGTCAGATAATAATGATATTTAAACCAAGATAAAACCAGGATGGATTTTATATGAATGTTAGTCTTCTAGTAACAGGCTGCTTATATATGCACATCCCACATCAGTAGATGCTTCCATGTGACTGAGTTTAACTCAGAAAACAAGCACGCAAAAATAATTGTGCAGTACTTTCATTTAGCCTATGTCTTGGAATAGTTGCTGGATATTACATTCAGTAGGATATTACCATATTTATAATTATTGACATGCTGTTGCAGTGTTAATCTTAAGAAAGAGGGATACACCGCAATCCAGTGAATTCCCTCACTAATGCTGTCAAGAGTTTTGAATTTATATGTTTGAACAGTAGAACCCACCTTGTCATTTCAAAAACAGTTTACAAAATGGCACTGAGGCTTGTTTAGTGATATGTCATCAGTGGCATATGCAAGCCCTTAGCTATGCCTGCAGTAATTCTTTATAGTGTGCTTTGTTAGGGCCCTAACCATAGAATTTTGCAACTAGTTTTATTGATTAGTATTGCTAAAGGGCAAGTATGTCTAAGACATTACTGATTACATTTATTTTCCCTTAGGGATAAAGAAATGGAGAAGAGCTTTGAAGTAGTAAAACACAAAAATATAGGTAGGGATGAGGTTTCAAAATCCCAGGCAACTAAACTTCAGCTAGACAACCAATATGCTGTGCTGGGTGATCAGTAAAGCTGCACATATATTACAATTAAGGAATGGTTATTTGGTACCCTTCCACTTTTAAGGTATTTGATCTACACCAATTATGAACATGCCATCTTGTTTCTGCTGGATCTACTGCAACAAGTGCAGACTTTTTTGCTTGCTTTTTTGCATTTTGGAAGTATACATAATTAGGTACACTTGGTTTTCTTCTCTGGATTATGAGGGAAATGATATAAGTGGTTGAACAAGTGTTCCCAGTGTTTTGATTGCTCTGCAGCCAGTGGTTATTTCAAATTTTTTTATGTTCAGATACTGAGCCTTCGTAAAAGTTGACTACCTCAGATTTGCTGCATTCATTGTGGATACCATGTGGATCACAACTTCTGGAAAAGGTTACAACTCTTTGGTGGCCATCTGAAATTCGAAACCAGCTCTACTGGATTCATCTAAGAAATCCTGCAGAAGTCAGCCATCTGAGTTGATAATATAAAAGCCAAATTTAAGTGACCTTAAATGAGCAGTTTGTCCTGTGCCCCATTTATTACATCCTTTCATATGTAGCCATAATATACTAGGAACCTCTAATGCACACACTTTTAAAAAAGATACGCAGCAGTATTGAGTTTACTTCTTTGAATTTAGTTATCAAAAAACAAATACACATCCATATAGAAAATTTATGGACAGCAGTCTGTATGTTAGCTGGCTTCATCTGTGTACATTTTTCATTTAAGAAATAGTTCTCCAGCCTTGAGAAATTGCAGTATAGTCAAATAGCTGCATGGAATATGCAACTACATTTATTTTTCTTTAATGGATCTCAAAACAGCTAGATTTTCTTTGAATCGATGACAAACATTTGCTCCTGTAATATCTGGGGCTTATTTTTAAGAAGTTAATGCTGAATATTTAGTCTTAGCAATCTGTTGGGAAGTATCGGCTATTGCTCTCACATACCATTATATTTGCAGGATGGAAGTACTTATGTATAATGAAAACATCCATTGTTGTGCTTTCTTACTGTTTTAAATTTGGATATATTTATGGCATTTTTTTCTTCCTGCTGCCAAAGATAAATGGCAATTTCAATTAAAATCAGTCTCCTGACCTGGTATATAACCATTTATTTGGACAAATATTAATATAATAGTATTTGAATACTAGTTCAGACTATATTGTGCTGTATGACATTGACTGTGAATATAATTCAAACCAGCTTGCAAAGAAATTATTCCTGGGTTTAAAAAAAATATTCTTCTTTTCAATTTTAATCTATTATGGCCACTGCTGATATGTCTTTCCAGCTGTCTGGCCTTTTTTGGAGTCTTGTGCCAGGATTTAGAATTGCAAATATATTGCTTGTGAGGTAGATATATACTTTATAAAAATATGACTTTGCAATTAAGGGTTGGTTAGATAAGAAATCATTGCTTTTAAATGAAGAACTGCTTAGAATGTTTTATTCCTATTAAAAATTGTGATATACTCTTCTAAGTAGTTGTGTTTTAAAAAGTTGCAGAACCAATCCTCTAAATGCTCAGATCACTGGAAGTAACTAACAGCTGGCACAATTGAGTTGTGTTATCTTTCCTGAAAGCTATTTGCCAACAATGCCTTTGCAGGGTATTAAAGCTGAAGAACTAAGATTATGTGAAACTTACAATTATAAATTCCATTTTATTAAAATTGTTACACATGAATCAAGTTTTAATATTATTGTACGATAGGGTAGATGAAGCTGTCCTTTGTATTCACTTGAGTTCCTGGGCATAGTTGGCATAGCGAGTTAACATTGTAACATTAATAAATATAATAGAAATGCACATGACCTCTGTAGTCTAATGAATATATATATATATATACGTGTTCTGATGCCATGCATCACTTTGGTGTGGAAAATACATGATCATGGTGTTGAAACTTAAGGCTGCAATCTTATGCATGTAACAAGAGAAAAAGTTCCACTGAATTCATTCATACATATGCATTGAATTGGCTGTTGCAAAGCATTGATGGCCTATAAGTAAGTTGAAATATGTGATCTTTGTCTACCTCACTCTGTGCATGTCATTGCTAGCAAAACTACCAATATAAAGCAGCAAAAAAATGTATGTTCTTTAAAAGGAAGCAACACTGCTAAAGTTGACAGCTATCTGATGTAAAGCAGAAATTTTCACATTCTGATTCCAATTTGATGCTTTTCAAAATGCTCTATCTTGGCATCTCAGATACTTGTTATTAGTGAACATTCTTTCATTGAAATATTGAATTAAAGTCAATGAAATCTTTTTGAAAAGACAAAATGGAGCTCTTGTGATCAAAGTACATATTTTATATTGCTGAATTATTTGAGGTTGTCCTATTTTTTTGAAAGTTCACACACATAGTTTATGACCTTTCATGCACTCTGAACTTTCTGCATCCTAGCTATGCTAAGAAATGTCATATATGCTAATATATATATATTTCTGTTATACAGTTGTTTTACTGTTTGTGATCCATGGGCAAAAGAACTGATTATAAAGAGGTAATTTGAATACAAATGAGTATCCTTTTGGTCCAGAAGTCTAGCTGTGAGCTGATTAAAAATGATAGTTTGAAGAAAACAATTCCAGTTTTTGGCAGTGTCTTTGATGTTCAGAGGATTTATTATAAGGAACCTCTGAAATCATATCTAGCCTACTAGAATTCATTTTGAATTTGTATTTAAGTTAGTTACCTCTTCTATGAATGGACAGAAAAATTGAAATACCTCTGGAAGACCATGTACATACATTTTAATTTGGCGTAACATTTAGCTGCATAACAGTAATTGATGCATTTTAAATAAAAGCAGTCTCAGTATTCCTAATCAAATATCAACTATGGGTTAGCAAACTCTTAATTTTCTCTCAATTTTAGACAAAGGAATCTAAGACAAAAGAAACTATTTACATAAACAGTGAATCTATCATTTTGATAATACAGTATAACACAGAATATAAAAACTTAATTTGAGCAGTTTTTTCCTGCTCTTGCCATTCTATACATGTATACATTCTATACATGTTGATATTTTGAACTGATGATTAAAAAAAACAGTAACTTGGGA
>JANHZU010001355.1:63674-76630 GCA_032468055.1 Acrochordus granulatus | reverse complement strand
ATTTTGCATGATGTACTCTGCATATAAGTTAAATAAGCAGGGTGACAATATACAGCCTTGTCATACTCCTTTCCCAACCAATCTGTACTTCCATGTCCAGTTCTAACTGTTGCTTCTTGATTGGCCTACAAGTTTCTCAGGAGACAGGTAAGATGGTCTGGTACTCACATCTTTTTTAGAATTTGCCACATTTGGTTGTGACTACAGAGATATTAAAGGAAGAGCAGACTGCTCTCCTTCCCCAGTACAACCCCTGGAGCTTTGGAGATCTACAGAAGGTAAATGAGAAATCAGTGATGGAGAATGGGGAGGACAGTGTGGGACCTGGTAGAGTGGGAAAACAGGCTTGAGACCTGAAGGGAGCTCCAAGGACAAGAAGTGGTGCATGGAGTGTCTCAGGGGTTGGTGGAGAACTTGGGAGGCTTCAGGCAGGAGGCCGTGGGCCTTCACTAAGTTCACTAAACTTCCAGGATTTTCATTGGGCCTCCCATCCCTAAGGTAACTCTTAACAAGTGCATTGGAGAGAGCAGGGGTAGAAAATCATTAAATGTGGCAATTATTTCTCATTTAATGAATGACTGTCATTCATGCAACTGTCATGAAGTTGCATTTAATGACTGTCACGGCATGCAACCATAATGGCCAGACTCCATTAAAGTTTAAGTTGAGTATTACCTGTATATAGATTAAATGACTAAATGAATGAAATGTTCCCCACATGAAACTGCTCATATTCATGCCACTGGCTAAAGTAAGAGATCCTATAAATCTTTCACATAGTCTATCAGTAGCCATGGTAGAATATTACGTGCAATAGTGGCATCACAATTCTGGCATCACCATTATGTTTACTCTTCCAGCACAGATGTCAACATATTGTGCAGGTGATCTCTGGGGACTCTAATGGCTGAAACATTCTTTAAAAATTGCAATCATTGCTGCCAATGACAATTGTATTACATTGTAAGAGAGAACAATTAACTATATTTTCCATTCGTATTCTTTGCATACTTTTGCCCCCCATTTGACTTCTTTCTTAGCTGAAAAGATCCAAATATTACAAGTATTCCTCACTGATTGTGCTTTTTGAAGTTCTAAAATATTCCTTTCATATGTTGCATGTGTCTTGGTGACCAGAAGTGTACAGAGCATTCCAAATGTGAGCGCATCATTGATGTATCTCAGGCCAAGGACAATTCCAGAAATAATTGTTTGGGTAAACAAAAAAGTAGTGAAAGCCATTCTTAGTGGGGCAAGGATTTAATTCACAGTACAGAAGGTCAACATATGTTCTGACTGAAATATTTTATAAGTATTTTATATTAAATATAAAATATAAATATTTTGGAGAAGCCTATTTCAAGCTAGAGTCTTCCCTGGCTCATTGCAAAAGTCTACTAAAGTGGCGCTATTTTCCTCATTGGATGGGAAATCATTTTTATGGCATGTTATAATGAAATGAGCTATCCTAATGTCTCATTTATGATCCATGAACCTTTGAAACAAACAAACAAAAATAGGAACCCAGAATTGGAGCAAGCAATATTTATTGATTTAATATATCAACACAAAATAAGCTTGTATAGCTCAGTTTCTAACAAGGCAACTTGCAACACATTTTCTTGTAACTTCATCTCAATTTTTCAGTTGAAGTATCATATAGCCAGAAATATGATAGTAGTCTGATAAAGAGCACTAGTTTCTTATTTATTATTTCCTCCACATTTGTCATACTTAGTTTTTTAAATTTGATAATAAGGTTAATCCTATTAGGAAAGGTAGAATATTCCATATTCTGTATCACATCTCTGGGATAGAAAGGGCATTTGACACTTGGGGAATCAATGTCTATGAATTTCCAAGTTATACTGTTTGCATCAATGCTGCATTTTCAATTGATTGAGAATGGGGAAAAAGGCATATTCATGGCAACATGATCTACAAAAATAATTTGCAAACCATTTTCATGCAAAAAATCAGCAGGATGTGAGAATGAGCTCTTACTCCCAGAAAAGTATGGATAGAATTGCAGCCTCAATGAGCTCAGAGAACGTGAAATTCTCGCTTTTACTGGGAGCTGAAACATATTAAATGTCACTGAACTAACATAGTCATTCATATTACATTAGAATTAGTAAATATATGTCCTGCTGCAAAAGATGCTTCAAATGTATCTCAAATGCAATGAACTATAATATGCTTTGCCCAAGAAAAGGCTTTTTTCCTTATTGCAAAATGCCTTATTACATTTATAATTATTCCACCAAAACTACATGAACATTGATATATATCATGGTTTGTGAATTGTCATAGAAAAACAAAGCTTTATCCATATCTTTCATCATGCCATTTCACACCAAAGTTTTATTATTATAACTGATTAAATTCTTTGGAAGTCTCCCTTAGTCCAATATTGCAAAGGTCCATAAAAATGCACCAATAAAAATTAGTCCAGTTTTTTCCTACAGACATGTTTTACAAGACTGCTGAAATGTCTTGCTCTCCAGTAGAATGAGAGTATGTGGAACTGGCCCTTTCTAGAGGTTCTCGGTACAGGAAGACACAGTATTTTGATAGACGGTGACCACCATGCTTTCGGAAAAAGGTAATGGTGTATTTTCTAAATTTCTCACCAGCAAAAGCATAAATCACAGGGTTAATACAGCAATGAGCTATTGCAACTGTTTCTGTTACTTGAACTGCTACACCTATACTACTTAATTTGCCACATTTGTCAAGGGATAATGCAGTTTGGAACAACTGGATCAGAAGAACGATGTTGTATGGGGCCCAGAAGAGGAAGTAAACAATCATAATGATAAAAATAAGCCTTACTGCTTTGTTCTTCTTCTCATTCCTACATCTCAGCAAAGTATTTATGATGCGTGCATAGCAGAAAATCATAACCATCATTGGAAAAATCAAACCTATGAAGTTCAATTCCAGTGTAAAGAATTTGTTCCATTCAAAATGACTTTCAAGAGGAAAATGAGAAGAGCACTTTTTCCTATCATTTTCCATTTGTGCCTTATAAAAGACCATTCCTGGTGAAGAGGCTAGAAGTGCCAGAACCCATGTGATGATGCTTGTGATGATGCCATAGAGAACTGTTCTGGCTTTTAATGCAAACACTGCATAGACTATTGCTAAATACCTATCAATGGTCAAGAGGATTATAAAAAAACTTCCACTGTAGAAGCTTAAGAAATAGATTCCAGAATTAATTTTGCACATTGCTTCTCCAAATACCCATTCATTTGCTACACTATAAATCCGAAATGGGAGTGAGAAAATGAGAAGCAGGTCAGAGATGGCTAAATTTAATAGGTATATATCAGTCATGCTTTTGAATTTCTTATATTTGATTAGGATCAGTACAACCAACATATTGCCCAAAAGACCAGAAATGAACACCAAAGAATAAAGGGTTGGCAGGACACGGGGACCAAATATTTGAACAGCTCTAGCTTGACAAGGTGTTACTATATCATCATAGTTAAATTCAGTAGTGGTAAATGCTTCATCTGTTCCATTTGTTAGATTGTCCATCTTGTTCACTGTGACTAAAAAAGATATTTACGTTAAAAGGAGACAGTAGAAAGCTTTTAAATTTGTTCAAAACATATATAACAATGGCATGCTGATTTCCATATATAAGACAACTCATGGAAAGAAAAAAAATAGACCAGCCTTCATCAGCATTTACTGTATGTTACCATATATATCCAGAGTAAAAGACTGATTCATTGAAGTTTTGCATCTGCTAGAACTTAACTAAACCTGTAAACATTTTATCTATTGAAAAGTGCTATATTTTTAGAGATACAACAAAATAGTGAAAGCTCTATGTATTCTAATTGACCTGAAATATGTTTTATACTCATGTAAAAATTTTATGTGACAAATACATCCAAATGAAGTTAATCTTCCAAAATCTTGTATCACCCAAAACTGAGTTCACTTAATAAGAAGTCATATCAGATTTATGATACCCTTTAGTCACTGAATAGATGTTCATGTTTTATTTACATTAAATATTAGATGTTTGAGAAGAATCAGTTTCAGTTTTCAATTTTAAAATATTTCTACTATTAAAGGAACACCTTCTATAGTCTTAAGGCTGAAATGTGTTTGGAAGTAGCTGAGAAGGACATTAATCAAAATATAAATAAGTTTTCCTACAGCTGTGAGAGATTCTAGTAGAAGCAATGCTGAGAATGGTGGATTTGCATGAACTACATACACTCTTTTCTGTCCCTCCATTTATTTATGTTGAATCTTTATTATGAAGTAAAACTAATATCAGGACTCCAGTTTTGTGTAATAATAATACAATTTTCAATTTCCAAACTCTCAAAAGCAGTTTCATGGTGATTCATGATTGTCTTCATTTAATTGTTTTATTACCAGAAGTACTGAGACCAATCAGACCAGTTTCTTTTCCACCTTGTTTGATTTAAAATTCTAAAGAATAAGAAATCCCAGTTCCTTTGTCTTAATAAAATTCTTGATTAACATAGCTATTAATTCTGCTTTTTTTCCTTCACAAATTAGTTACTTTAATTTGTTATCATCACCTTAATTAATTGATGGCTAGACCCCTGGAATATAAATTTATAAGAAGAAGTAAAAAGGGAACTATCACAATCATGTAATTTCATAAACCATATTTCTGCTTCAGGTTTACTTACCTAACACTTTTCAATGGAATTTTTATTACTCTTAGATCTGTGAGAGAGACATATTCCCATGGTAGGAGTTAATTGAAGAAAATAGGCACAAAGATTGTATGTATGTGTTCTCTGGGGAATAAAACAGAACAACATCATTTGAAAGGGAAATCAGAGTTTTAAAACAGAATTAGGAAACTGGGGACATTCAGAAAAATCTCTATGTTAATAGTAAATTGTTAATGTACAGTGCTCATAATAACAATGCTGGTGTATTTTATTATTATTGCATAATAATAATATGGCAAGTACATCAGACAGTAAAGAAGACAAAAGGGCATTGGAAGAATATCTGAAAAATAATCAAGAAGATGCACTGAAACAAATATATCATGAAAGCATACTGAATACCAAAGAGACCAAACTGGCCTATAAGAAAGACCAAATGAAGAAGAGAAAAAAACATGGGAAGCAATGTATTATATGGCCACAACATAAAAAAGTAGCAGGAAAGCAGATAACAAAACTAGGCAATGGCTAAGAGCAGGTAAATTGAAGAAAGAGACAGAGAGGCTAATTCTGGTTGCACAAAACCAAGCCTTAAGAGTAAATGCATATGAAGTCAGAATGGAGAAGACAGCAACAGACAACAAATGCTGTTTCTGCAAAGAAGTTAAAAAACAATGGACCACTGAGTTATCAGAAGATCGCATAGACTGACTACAAGCAATGGCATGACAAAGTAGCAACAATGGTGCATTGGAATATCTGCAAGAAATACCACTTGCCTGCACGCAAGAACAAAATAGAGAAACTAATAGAAAATGAATTCAAACAGGCTAATATCCTCCACACAACATCCCAGGCAAGTATCTGCCACACTACACCCCAGAAAAAGTCTGGATAGCAAACATTGTAATACCTGGAAACAGTGGAATAAAAAAGAAAGAACTGAGAAAAATATAAAAACCTACACTTAGAAGGACTGTGACAAAAGAAAACAGAGATAATACCAGTAGCAATTGGTGCCTTGGGTGCAGTTCCAAAACATCTGAAGCACCATTTGAAAACCACTGGCATTAACAAAATCACTATCAGTCAACTTCAAAAGGCAGCTTTATTTGGAATAGCTTATACCCTATAACAATACCTTTAATATTATTAAACAAAAACATCTGCCTATCCCAGGTCTTTGGGAATGACTCAATAAGTGGACAAAAATGCCAAATCCAGTCTAAACATCTGTCTGACTATGAAACAAATCATCATCATAATAACACTATCAGAGAACAAATCTGCTTGTCCCAGGTTCTTAGGAAGGACTCGATAGGTGGATAAAAATGCCAAATCTAGTCTAAACATCTGTCTGACTCTGCGACAATGAAACATATAATAATAATAATAGCAAAACCAAGAACAGCAACTTATACCTGAATCTATTTGCAGAAACGTCCTGTAAGATTTCCAGATTTTGTAATAAACTGGATATGCAAAGAATTATTCTGCAATTTTGCTTGGCCATCAGTATTTAATTGCCTACATTTTAAGTATGTGATTTAGTTGTTCTGTCTGTGGACAAGGTCAGCCAACCTATTGGTTTCTCAGTAATCCATTTCTGAAATTGAACTACAAAATTAACAAGCAAAGCAGAAGAACACTGCAAGATCTGAATCATGACTGAGTCATGGAAAAAGGGACCTGAAGAAAAGGAAGTGCCTCTCCTCCTTCCTTCCTTTTGCCAAACAGAGATGGAAGATGGACTCTGTCAGTTGTAGCTGCCAAGAAATAGCACAAGCTATGACATGAACAACATTTCTTCATTGCCATAGCTTTCAGCTGACACTGTTGGAAAGTTCTCCTGTAGAACTCACTGAAATGTGGCAAACTGGAAAACTAGAACCAGTGTCAAGAGCTGCTCAATTATTTTGCCTGCTACTGCTGCTGGAGGAAATGTTAGGGACCATGATGCTTCAATAGTGTCAGGAACTCCTGTAAGGAGTAATAAGCAAGAACAATGGTAGGAACAATGCATAAGAAGGAGAAATTACAGCTTGGTTCATTCCTTTCTGGCTGCTAGAAATCTTTGAAAAGCCCAGCATATACCAAATAACTAGCCTGCCTCCTGCTCTGAAGTGGTGGAAGCAACCCATCCCATAGCAACTGGGAGCCAGCTGAGACCCATGAGCCTGTTTACATGCAGCAAGAATAAAAGGAGGAAGGGCCTGAAAAACAGCTGTGGCTGGAAGCTCCCCTTCTCATCATGCTGAGTTTTCAAATCTCCCAAATGACAAGTGTGCAAATTCTTGTCATAAAGGAAATTAAATATACTATCACTGTTTTGCCTGTTTACCAAAGTTGGTCAGGTGGAAGAGATAATAATAATTCAAAGTTTTCTGTAGAGATAAGGGCAAAAGATTGAATAAGGCTGAGCAGTCCATTTCATTATATTTTTAATTTGAAATATATGTTTGTTTAATAAATGGAAATAACAGTTTTAGGATAATTGTTCTGACACTTCAATTTCCACAAAATTACTGAAAATTCAAAGATAAATCAAATGATAATAGAAATGCATTTACTGTACTTAAATCACTATTTGCCCAAAAGTGCAGGATATATCAAGGAATATTGGTCATGATTACATTTTGTAGTCTCTATATTGTAAGAATAATGATGCAAAGTAATTAATACACTTCAATCCCCATTTTGCTTTTCTGTATTTATTTCCATTATTTATTTAGTTTGGAAAATCATGTGTCTAAGGTGCACATGGGCAAATCTGTTAAAAACAAGAAACAGATTCATCCGATATTTACAGAAATACATGTCCCACTAAACTATTTCCTAGTAGGGCTGCCTCTGAGTAGTGAGAGAGACTCTGTGCTGAGATCAAATGGCTGAGCTGGAATGCCATCCCTTACTTTTCTTCCCGTTTCCAGATCTGACGTCAGGAACAGCCCTCCCATCAAGCAGCGTGAGACCAAGTGGTGAATGGAGAGGTATTGCAGATGCAAACCTATCAATTGCTAGGAGGATTACCATTGCTTATGGGATTTGGATTCATCTGAATGGTTGTCCTTGCTAGGTGTATTCTCAAGAGAGGTATTTATAGGTAGGATTGCAGGCTTGCCATTACTTGGGGAACAGCCAGAAATGGGCTGGGAAAGATGACCCAGGCACTGGCTAGGACACTTCAGTACATGGATTATCTGCCAATTTCAAAGTAACTGCAGACAGATTACCATCAGCATTTCAGAGCAAATGAGCCAATTTAATTCCAGTTCAGCTGCAATGTTGTTGAAAATGCTATGTATTGAGGTGTTTATTTTGCTTTAATTTTTCAAGTGGAGTGGCTTTGTGTTTCCTTTGAAAAGAACTCTTGCCTTACCTCTTTTCCCAGTTCTGAGCTTCACACAGAAGAACAAAAAACAAAAAATCTCAACTCAGGGACCGCATGCAATCTGCCAGTATTGCTTTCTCACTTCTACAATTCCATCCAAAAGAGCCTTTTTTGCATTTTGATTAAAATTGAGAAATGTAAGACCCTCTTTTTCACTAAGGGGTGATAGTGGTAGAAATTGGCATACTTAATTAAAAACAGATATTTTTTAGCATTCAAATGTTTAAGTATCCATTTGGCTCCTTAACGTTCCTGAACTTATCTCCCAAAGCAGGCCTTGGTCTCCTGTGCTTTTAGAATGAAGTTGGTTTTAGTTATTTGTATTTTCTTATGTTTCTGTGCTGCTATACCACAAAATGACTTCCAGTGGTCCACAATAAAAACCAACTACAAAACCTCAATTAATAATAAGTACAGTACATCCATTACAAATGCTCACTGATATCCCATCCCACTAGCAACTTTGCCTAATCAAAGCTTCTGCTAAACAAGACCACTTTAACAGCCTTCCTAAAGGACATCTAGAGAACAACCAGCCAATATGTTCCATAAAGTCTGTTGTAGGTTTTAGTGTCTGAAGTAATACAACTCTGCTAAGGTAATGCTAGGATGGAAGGCTGCAAAGATATCTGGTTTGAAGGCCAAAATATATATGGGCACACCTTCTCTGCAACTGCACAGGTTTTGGTAAAAATATATATTTGGTTTTAATGTTCAAAAAGGTGCACTTATGCACCTATGATTTGCACATTAAATCTGCATCTCTGCACTGCTGCCTCCAAGCTTCCCAGCTGTGCTGTTTCCCCTTAGTAGTCTAAACAAATTTAATGCGGAGAAATTGGTAAGAGCTTTGCTGATTTCTCTCTTCTGTCCAGCAAAAGGAAGAATCTGAATACAGCTTGTTTTCTTTTTCATTGATCACCTTCAATTCGCTTTTAAGAGTTTAAAAGAGTGTTTTGCTGGCTATCACCTTCTATTACCTTAGAAACGGTGAAATTTAGAAAGCGGAAGCAAGTAAGGGAGCAGTATTCAGAGGAACAGCAGCACAGTACCCCACTCAGATGAGCATTCTAAACTCATAAGTAGTAACTCCACAAAAAATTAGCCCTGAAGTCAAATCAGTGACAAAGATGTGGATCTTGTGGACCATCAGGTACAGCTGAACTAATACTCACAGCATAGCTCACCACTGAACATGAAGTTTGAGGCGTTAGAGTTTGCCATTCAGCAGCATCTGCCCCTGTTATAGTTGGAGCACCTAAAGTTTTCTGATTCAGAGCTCAGATTCTCAGCCACTAGAAAAACTGCGAAAGAATCAGTCCTTGCATTACAAAGAAACTGAAGATGCAACAAGCCAGATAATATTGACATCTGGGATTGGGAATATTTATCCTCATCCCAATGCTTTCTACAAGCATTAGTGCGCCCATTTAATTTTTCCATATAAACAAATGGTTTCATTCATTTCAAGGGGAAACTAGGCAGTGCTGTCTAATGTTTCCATATGTACCATGTGCATAAATATAAATTTCAGCCCACAGAGATATCCAGGCTGTGTACTATTTGGTGTAACAAGTAGCATTTATGTATACAGGGTGGTAGACACATTGGAATATTGTTCCATCACATCCACAAAATGGATGCCAGAGGTGTGGCTCATCTGCTAACAGAATAGTTATCATTGCAAAATGGAGGCCAATCAGAAGACTATTATGTTTCCAGAAAGACCTGATGAAATTATTCCTAACTGTCTTTTGTTGCTTCTCACAATGTGTCTTTTTCTAGGAAAAAAACACACTGAAATGAGCCTTATAGGCAACCTTATAAAGATGGTTAGTGATTGTACCTTTGCTTTCCTATTTATTAAATTGCATTGTATGGCACTGCATCCAAGAAAACTAGGAGCATAGCAATAAACTATCTTCATACATATTGACGCCCATGACAACATGCTGTATCCTGAATCTGGTAGTCCAGTAATAATTTATTTTCTTGCTGTCTCTGAAATGTTAAAAAAATCCCTTTATTTGTGTATGTAAACTGACACATTCACATATGCATGCATATACACATTACAACTCTCAAAGTTGTAATGCCAACAGCCTCTTGGAAGAAACCTGCACTAACTCTTAAGAAAGCAAATATACTTTCTGTGCAGAAACTAACTCTAGGTCACTGCATGAAATTCTCATTTAAATCACAATGAGCAGGTTATCATCTGGTATATGTATATATTTCTTCTATAAACTTATGAACAAACTCAAATTTTACAACATTACAGAAAAATATTTTTCACATGAACAAATTAACATTGTTTTTTCTAAGATTTCAGTAATTTGGAATAACAGAGAGAATATAACATCTCTGTTATGTAGAGTTGATAGAGCTGATCAAGCAGCTCTCTCTTTGTTAGTTGTCCAGAAAATAGTAATGAAGAACTAGTGTGTGTAGTCATTGTTTTACTTCATTCATACTTCTAAAATGCAAACATTTGTGCTAGTCAAATATGTATACAGCAGCAAGTTGGGTGGCAGATAGATCGATCAATAGACAGATAGGCAGGCAGGCAGGCAGATAGCATGCAGGAAAGAGTGTTGTTGTTTTTGAAAGTCAAAATTTTATTTCAAGCCTTATCTTCCATTATTATACTTTTAAGAAAATTTGTAATTTCAATTGGATTGGAACATATTTTATTCATAATTGTTCTGTACATTTCTGTGCCATAATAAAGCTAGTAAGGAAGGATTCCATTTGAAAACAATGGTCCTGGATGCTTCTTTCCTTACCCACTGTTATGATCAGATAAATATATTGTCCACTAACCCCTTTTTAGAAAAGGGATTTTTCCAGGGGTTAAAAAATTTCAAAACAGAGGGAATATGTTTAAATGTATTTTAATAAACTTTAAAATATATAAATTATATGAAGTTATACTGTAATTAATGTTAGATATTCAAAGGTTTTGACATGGATTAATTACCCTTTTTGCATTTGTAGGTTACTTTTCAAATTTAAATATTAGTGCTGCATTTCTAATTCTTTTTGCTTTACTTTTTAGCCACATAAATACAAAAACGAATTTCTTCACCTTCCTAACTTAAATTGACTTACCAGTTTAAAAACTTTTAACAGGTGATCTTGACAGCATTATTCTGTTTTTTTCATGTGCACTGTAAAAGCAAGATAGATACTTATAAAGCAAAATAGAAATAGTATCCTCTCTATAGGAAGTAAGGATTGCTCAAATTACTACTAGCCCAGAAAGTGTGTCTTCTTAAAAAAATAACAACCGGTTCCTTTCTTCTAAAAATAATTCTTTGTCTGATTGGCACTTTCCACATCTGCTTCTTTTATACATTATACTTTTGAAGATCACCAAAAGTCTGCAGAATTCATTGCACAATTACTGTGCAAACTGTCAAATTTTCACATTTCAAAGCTAGCACCCTTCACCACCCTGTTTAATATATATAAATATACATTACACTTTTGAAGATCATCAAATGTCTGTAGATTTCATTGCATAATTACTGTGCAAACTGACAAATTTTCACTTCCCAAAGCCAGCACCCTTCACCACCCTCTTTAATATATATAGTACACGCACACACACGCACACACCTGCCTGTATTAGAATTTTCTTGTGTGTTCTAAAAAGCAAACTGAGTAAAACGTGAGTTAATGTGGGAAATTAAATATATTTTCTCTTTCTGATCTTGCAAGAGTGCCATGGACATATGTATCTTGTAGGGATTCAGCGGTGGGATACCATGGTATGCATACTTAAACTGGGTTGCTTTGTGGACATGATAGGCAAAGACAAAGCCTGTTGTGTGATCTTGTAGGAATCTAGTGTAGGCCCCTGTGGCATTCCTTCCTTGAGCTGGCTTCTTGTGGATGATGGTGGGGAAGAGGGCCAAGAATGAGGATCCAGCACTGACATCAATGGAAAGTAAATGTAATTCTTGAGGGTGGGTGGTATATTCATTTCTTGCCTAGACTTAGTTGAAACAACATTATTTAGTTAATGGGTTGGATGGATATCACAAGGCTTGGTTTGGGAGGGGTGGTGGTGGTACTATGGCATTTGAGACCCCCAAACCTTTAGGATGGAACTGAAGGGATTGTTTTTTAAATTTGCAGCTGACAACAGGCTGCAGGATAATTTAGAGGACAATTTAAAATGAGATTTGAACATTAGACAGTGGTTCAAATAATAATTATTTACATTCTCAAAGGAAAAAACACATAAAATACATTATTATAATTGTCTTTGTGTTTGTTTCTTTTTCTATTATTATCTTAAAAGCAATAAAAATAACAGTAAATATTATTGGAATACTGTAGTTTTCTCTAAACAATCTTGGTAGAATAAAATCTTGGAGTTTACCATGTACAAATATGTTTGTAGGCTTCTGGAGTTCCTGGACTGCAAAGGATATTTCTCTGTTTGCAAGTCAGCTTTCAGGATCTAACAAAAACATTATAAATCAGCTCAACTGAACAACAGGTATACAAGAATGGCAGATGAACCATTCAATGGCTCATTATCATTTTCACCACTGAGGTGAGCCAACAACAGATATCTTTTCAATTCCACATAATAAATTGGGTCCCAATGTTTCTCATCCTTCACAAATCCTTTTTAAACGGGATGTTTGTCACAAACTGATTGGCAAGTAATATTCTTTTTGCAAAGTCTTTGGCTTGGAATTTACCCAGAATTGGCTTCTTTTAATTTTAAGGATTGTGTTTCTTGTTGCTGTGTCCTCTCACTGATAAACACATATATTGCATTTTCAGCATATGTATCACTTATCTTTTGAACTTATGGTAGCTTAGTGGCTTGTAAAATTATGCAAGGCATGTATGTCAGCTCATCTATT
>JANHZU010001355.1:53568-63574 GCA_032468055.1 Acrochordus granulatus | reverse complement strand
GGGACGGCAGAGGATGAGATGGATAGATAGCATAGTCAGTGTGATGGGTGTGAGCTTGGGAAGACTCCGGGAGCAAGACAGCATAATGTAGTCCATGGGGTCGCAAAGAGTCGGACACAACTGCACGACTGAACAACAACAAATTTATTATTTAATGGGCAACTATAACAATCATGCATTAAATAATGATTTTTAAATAGAAAGATTATCTTTATATGAGTAATATATAATGCCATTTTCTCCTGAATGCATTTTGTCAATGATGTACATAGATCCATTAAAATAATTTTGTCCCGATTGATGACAAATCTACATCAAGTAGGAATTAGTTTGGGTCTTATTGGAAAATTTTATGTGCACTGATTACACAATATTTTGTGTCAGGGCAAATGGCAAACCTAGACTGAATAGTAAAAAGCAGAGACATCACCTTGCCAACAAAGTCCATATTGTCAAATGTATGCAGCTGTGAGAGCTGGACCATAAGGAATTCTGAGGGCTGAAGAATTGATGCTTTTGAATTATGGTGCTGGAGAAGACTCTTGAGAGTCCCTTGGACTACAAGGAGATCAAACCAATCAATCTTACAAGAAATCAACCCTGACTATTCATTGGAAGGAGAGATACTGAAGCTGAAGCTCAAATATTTTGGCCATATAATGCAAAGAGAAGACTCTTTGGAAAAGAACATGATGCTGTGAAAGATTGAAGGCAAAAGGAGAAAGGGATGGCAGAGGGTGAGATGGTTAGAAAGCATCATTGATGTGGAGGGTGTGAATTTGACCAAATTCGAGGAGACAGTGGAGGACAGGGAAGCCTAGCATGCTGACGTTCATGAGATCGTGAAGAGTCAGACACAACTTTGCAACTTTGCAACTGAACCACACCAACAACAACAGGCAATTGGTTCTTTTGGATTCAGAGAAATTTTTTTCAGTGAAAAAATAAATTTTAAGATTTATGATTAATTCAAGCAAACAAATTTAAAAAATAACCAAAAAAAGCATACATACCAAGCATAATGACACCCAAATCTTGTATAAGCTGTTTAGAACTCCTTAATAATGACAGCACAGATATCCCAAGAAGGGGCCAGTTTCCATAGTACCCAGTTCTAGATTCTGTGCAGAAGCTGCAAGCTTAAAGGGCAGTATTAGGGTTTTTAGTAAAATCTGGCATCATGACTTCATGGCCCTGCTTCTTTGGTCACAAGATTGCAAAACTTTATCTTGACCTGGTGGCAAAAAATCTGAAATTTTCAAAGATAAGAAAAATTTTGCATTTATTTGAAGATTCCCCCTTTCCTTCTCCTTTATTCAGCAATCAAGAATAAAAAAAAACAGCTTAACTTGGAATGAGTTCTAAACTAGACTTTTCTTAATATGAAAGAAATTAAAATATGTTACTAAACTATTTAAAATACAATGGTCTTCCACATTGCAGTACACACAGAATCAGTGGTGTTTTAGGGACAGACTGATAAACATTTATTTTAGTCCTCTAATTGGACTAAGGTCATAATGAGAAGGCTACCATCAAGTGAAGTTCCAGAGAATAATACACCCAGTGTTTATTTTCATCAGCTTCTGGACATCAAAAGTGAAGTTGGCAAGAATATCTATTGGCTGATTCTTTTCCCCCACAGATAATCTATTGCCTCTATTTTATTTTAAAATGCACTCTTGTTGATCCCTACAGTGTTTGTTCAGTGCTCTTGAGGAACCTACTGATGAGTCAACACAATCACTTTTTAGCATACTCTCCAATCTGTTTCAAAAATTGCCTATAATTGAGGAACTTTAAGGTCTAAAACAGCATGATCAGAAATCAAATAATCAGAAGGTACAGCTGAGCTCATAATTGGTTGCACTTGTGACCCTGTGGTGTGTATTTTTTCTTTATTTTCTGTTTCCCTTGCAAATGGGCAATTTCCACAATTAATACCTTTCAAAGTAAGATGTTGTTGATTTTAATTACTGCAGTATTTTTCATTGTTTTACAGATTTCTGGTTTAATGTTGATTTTATATTTCACTGTAAACCACCAATATACCAGTCAGTCAGATGCTTGACTGAATTGCTGACTAAAACTTACTAGCTACACATTTAATTGGTGGCAACACAGATGGGTTAGCTTCCTTCCTTCTGTTCAAATGTTAATGCAAACAAAGCTTAAAAATAGATCTTAGCTTAAACTAATATTTGCATTTCAGAATGAAACCTCTGTGGTTTTCCTTCCAGTAACAAGAACCACAAGCAAATGATCATAAATTAGTATTTATTTATATCCAGATAGAAAATCTGGATTTTCTATCAAATGGATAAGATTTAATTTTTAAAAAAGATCATACTTCATACTCCAAATGACAAATGTTGACTGACTACCTTTTAAAAAAGAAATTAAATACCACTGAGAATGGAAAAAACACTATCTCAATAGAAATGATAACTATATTAGAATTTTAGTAAGTGAGCATTTTGACCTGCCAAAGTCTGGATGATCATGACAAGTCAGCAAATAACTGAGTTTTTTTAATGTCACTTCTTCCATTTAGTGTTCCTCTGAATTTCTGCAGCCTGGATATAACAGGTAATGAAAAAAGTAAGATCAATGAATGACACTGTAGATTAAAATTAATTAAAGAGCAATGATCTCTTGCCACTGGTAAAGTGATTTTGTTGTTACAACATTGGACTAGGACTAAGAAAATCCACATCCAAATCCACAGTCTTGGGATAAATGGAATGATTTTGATCAGGCACTATTCCCTACATAATACACTTTTATCTTCTGATAAGAATCAACAAATCAACCAAAAAAAAAACCATGCTCTAAACTTAGTAATCAAGAATAGAAAAGAAAGATAATTAGAGCAGAACTTCTAGACAGAAAGGAATGAAGTGAATGTTCATGTATATTCCCAACATTTTTTTTTAATTTTGTGTTGTTGATTTAACTCTGTAATTTTTTACTATTTTGTCTTAATATTTTATTTATAATATTTATTCACTGTATACTTTTCTTTTTAAATTATCATTTAAAACAAGAAAAAATAATAATCATTATAGCAATTAAACATAGCAATGCTTCAGAAATGGAAGAGGCTGCAATATAGACATTTATTAATGAAAAAAGATTGAAAAAGTTAGGTGCAAATTGTGGCTTCTCTTTGAGAGCAATGAGGGTGTCATTAACAAGAACTGTGAAGTTTTTTCTGCATGTGATGGGGCCTCTGAAATGATGTAGAATCAATCAAGCTTTCTGCCATTATAAATGTATTAACCATTAAGATGCCACCAACTTCTTTTTTTAAAGATAAATCATACCACTAAACTTTAAATCAGAAAGCCAAACTGAATAATATTTCCTTTCACAGACCTATGCATACATTTCACAACTATTTGATGTAGTAATATTTTTAATCACTGAACTAGGACATCCAGTTCCGCCTTGGTTAACTTTGGAACTTGCATTGTCATCAACAAAAATACTACAGTCAGAAGTACAGAATTAAGACAGCCAGTTCTGTTTTAGATAATCTGAAGCTTGTATTGTTACCAACAAAAATACTACAACCAGAAGAACAATAAGAAGCATAAGTAGAGTTCTCTGAGCTGCAAGGCAACATCTCAGGTGGACCTATTCTAATGATAAAAACTCACATCTCAAGCCTCCTTCCAGACTTCAGTGATTGAGAATGGGAGAATGGGAAGATGAAGCTCTCACAGCTCCTCTTTCCTCTTAAGCAGCAATGGGCCAGAGTTCCAGAGGAGCTCTCCTAACTTTCCCACTCACCCATAATGTTCTTTCTTTTCTCCTGCTAGACTCAGAAGAGACTTCTCCTCTCATTTAGAACATTTCTGGACTTGCATATAGCATTCATATCTATTCCTCTCAGAAGATTCTCCTCAGTTGGCCATCTGGAAATCATTTTCCTAGGACATACTATATGCAAGCTAGAAAAATCTGGTAGACCACTAATTGATAACAACATCATAAGTTCCTGTACTTATTAGCCTCCATTGACGAACATGCCTATTCCCTTGTACTTTTATAAGAACAAAGGGGAAGAATAAAAAAAGCAATGCCTAGAGAAACTGCAGGAGTTTTGCTTCCAATGCAATTGATTATTTGGGAACAATAGTGGAAGACGAGGTAGCAGCATCAGCACAGCTGTCCCTGCTTTCAACTTTGCTCCACTGTGGAACATTCCTTGAAGGTCCTGCACTAGGACTACCATGTCAGATATCTAAGTAATTAGAGATGGCAAGTTCAGGAATGCTTTTTTATAATTTGTGTGTACCTTGCCAATTACAGCTTATTCAACAAAGCTTGGTAAAATATATGAATACAGCCATTGACTTACAATGGTATCCTATGATGCAGCTACATGATCAGAATGATAGGCTTTGGATTTGGTCAAGGCTGAATAATGATACATGCTCTATTTATTTATTTGCTGCCCTATTTACAATAAGCAACTCAGGGTGGCTTATGCTACAAAATGTTAAAAAAAGATACTAATATATCATATATAAATACACATATATTTATCTATAAATATCAATATACACAATTAAACAGAATTAAAAAGAAGGGCAAGAAAGACTACAAGAGTGAAAATGGGGTCATCAATCAAGCAGCCATCTTACTGGTAATGTCTTCAGGCTTCTGTGGAAAGCCAGAAGGGTTGAAGCCAACTATAACTAGGGAATGATGTTCCAGACAGTGAATGCCACAACAGAAAAGGCTCATCTTCTGGATCCTGCCAGCTGAAATTCCCTGGCTGACAGGATCCAGAGCATGCCTTTACTGCCAGCCCAAGTGAGACATTGGAGCAAAATGGTTCTTTAAATATCCAGGACCCATGCCATGAAGGGTTTTATAGGTGATGACCAACACCTTGAATTGCACTGGAAACAGACTGGCAATCAATGCAGCTCATGCAGCAGTGATGTCATGCAGGTTACCCTTGGGATTCCAAGAACTGTTTGCGCAGCTGCACTTTCCATCAGCTGTAACTTCTGGATGCTCTTCAAGGAAAGCCCTATGTAGAGCATATTGCTGTGGTCAAGAAATGACTAGGGCGTGAGTGATGGAGCATAGTGACTCAAGATCCAACTGGAAACAATATAAAGTTCTGCAAAGGCCCTTCTAGCTATTACTACCAACTGTTCCTCAAACAGGAGTCACAAGTCTAGGAGAACCCCCAAGTTGCACACTAGATCTCTCTGTAGTGCCATCCCATCTAACATTAAAGATGTTAAACCCTCAGAGCCAGAAGATCTTTGCACCCATAGCCACTCGGTCTTATCAGCATTCAGTTGAAATCTGTTGTCCCCCATCCCAACCTTCACAGCCTCCAAGAACTGCAAAAGGAAAGCCATGGCTACACTCGGGTCACCTGGAATGGAGATGTAAAGTTAAGTATCATCAGCATATTGACTATACCTCATCCCATGGTGATAGATGATCTCACCCAGCAGCTTCATATAGATGATAAAAAATTGAGGACAAAGTATTGAACCCTGCAGCACACCACACAGCAGCAGCCAAGGGCTGGACCTCTTCTTCCTAATTAACACTGATTGAGACCAGTCATGGAGAAAAGACCTAAACCAGCATAGAATTGTGCCGCTCAGCCCCAGCTCCCATAGCAGGTCTAAAAAGAATACCATGGTCAATGGTATCGAAGGCTGCTGAGAGGTCAAGAAGAGCAAGAATGGATGCACTACCCCCATCCTGCTCTCACCAGAGATAATCAATGAGTGTGACCAAAGCTATTTCTGTTCCATAAACAGGCCTGAATCCAGACTGATATGGGACTAGATAATCCATTTAATCCAGGACCCTCTGAAGCTGCCAAGCAACCATCTTCTCAACCATCTTTTCTATAAAAGGGAGGTGGAATACCGGACAAAAACTATTCAGACAGGGGGCTCAAGTGAAGATTTTTTTAAGAAGGGGCACAATGGGGCCTCTTTAAAAGGTTGTGTGCAGCGAAAACTTAATCACTGCAAACACCCACCTGGAAGCCACCATCCTGGAGGCTTCACCACTCAGGAGGGACAAGGATTTAATTGATACGAGGTCAACCTGAGGACCCTATCCGCTTCCACAGGTCCAAAAGAATCAAACTATTCCCAGATAATTGGGTAAGATCTCTCCCTAGGCATCTCTCTTGACCCTGCTTCATGCGTGGCATCCAGTTGAGAGTGGATACAAGTCATTTTGTCTATCAGGTGATCCACAAATCAGCTTGGCCCTACAGATGGTCTTCTGTGCTCCTCATCCAAGGAAGAACCAGGTAACCCTAAACAAGGCTGCTGGGTGACACTGTGAGGACACAAGGGAGGCCTTAATAATGGCTCTAACCTGCATCTAGTCAGATTCATTCCTTGTTTTCCTCCAGTGGTGCCCCAGGCATCTCTTGGCCCTTTTAAAAACTTGCAGCTCATCAGGAAACCATGGGAGTGGTGGGCATGAAGGGTCATGAGAGGCCATATTGGTGCAATCCTGTCTAAATGTCTATGTAAATTCTCATTAATCCAGGACATATTCTCATTAATCCATGTCACATAGCAAAATTGCAAAAAAAAAAAACTTGCACATCAAATTTTAAAAAGGTAACTGATTTTTTTATTTTTAGATGTTATAGAGAAAAGTTTCAACTCCAATCCAGGAGTTTTTGTCAGTCTCATATAAAAGAAAAATGATATGGAATATATGAACACATTTCTCAAAAGGAGAGCGAGAAACTGAAATCTAATATCCTGGTTCTCATGTAACAAGCTGAAAAGACAGGACATCGGCAATAAAGAGAGAGGTCTCAGGGTTTCAGTTTAATCACCTCTCATCTAGCCAAAGGTCAGTTTTACATATCTTCCAAAGTGGGTTTGTAAACAGGGGGCAATTGAAATCTTGTCCCTCCCCCTTGTTAAAAAGAGGATTTAAAGTCTTAATGTTATCCCTCTCATAAGCCAGTTAGTTTCTTTATCAAGAATTTGAAATCTGCAATCTTGGATAGAATATTCTTTCTGTCTAAGATGTAGATTTACAGCTGATGTCTCTGAAAAACTGAGTTGATTAAATCTCATATAATTTCTGCCTTGTTTCTCCAATGTAAAGTTCTGCACAAGCTTCATTACATTCAATGGCATAAATGACATGTCTGTTTGGGTTTGGGAGTCTTGACTTTGGGATATGCTAATTTTTGCTTAAGTGCATTCATTGGTTTGAATTGAATCCTAATGTTATGTTTATTGAAAATTATTCTAAGTTTCTCTGACACCCCAGCAACATATGGAATGGTTGCATTGTTTTGTCTGTTTGAATCCTTTTTCTAAGAAGCAGAAGTGGAAAGGTTAGATCTTTTAGAGGCTCTGATAAATGACCCATTTGGATAGCCACAGTTCCTAAGAGATCTTTGTTGCTGTTGCTTCAGTCTTGCAGTTGTGTCTGACTCTTCACAACCCCATGGACTACAGGACACCAGGCCTCCCTGTCCTGTACTGCCTTGCAGAGTTCACCCAAACCCATGTCTATCACATTGACTACGCTCTCTAACCATCTCTTCCATCATGCCATCCCATTCTCCTTTTGCCTTCAATCTTTCCCAGCATCACAATCTTTAAACCTGATAGGGGAACTCCCCATTCCCGTGTCAGCCAGTTCTTGGTAATGCATGCCAAGTTTACTTGCTCTTCCCTAATCAGGTCACAAAAATCACCTTATTATTTACATTCCTGGCAATCAGCAGCAGCAGCAGCAGCCTGATCTCAGGGCCTCCAAATGTCTGATGTCTATGTCCTAGAAGTGAACTCAGCAAGCTGGAATGAGCCACTAATATTAAGCATCAGGGGTGTGTTTTCCTGGAACAGCCTGCCCTTTGGCTCCCATAACGATCCCTGGCCATCACCACTGTAATCCTTTTACCTGACCTAACAACCCCCCAGATGGCCTCCCCACACACCCTGTCACCCATCACTAAAGATAGAAAAACTACTGGCATCCTGCAGCAGATGGCACTTGCTGCAGACTATAGATGGCCCTGTGGCTCTCCCAGCTACCACTGCCATGCCACTCCACAGGCTTCTGTGGAGTTACTTTTGACACTCTTTATTTCTTAAGTGGCTCTCATGTAGCAGCATTTACTCAATTAGTCTTCGGGGACTTCCATTTCAATGTTTTACACCCACTCAGGATTGTTCTGACTGTTTTGGTTTATTGATAGGTCATTTGATGCTGAGCTCACTTACCTTTTGAATCAATTTGATCCTGCAGCTTCTTTTCCCACTGATCAGGATTCTTACTTCATCCTGACTCTTACCTGAACTTCTTTCCTCTCCTCCTAAATCCCATAACTGTTCTATGACTTGTCCCGAGAGTGTCTTTTTTCCTTCTGAATGCATTTTTACAACATTCCTCACAATCCCCTTCCTTTAATCCAGCCATTATAACAACATGTGATCATAGCTAGAGCAGCAAATAAATCTAATAAATAAAATATAAATAATAAAAATAACTCCTGCATGTAAAATTTCTAACAAGATATTTCATCTTCATAATTTACAGAATTGTTTTACAAATAAAAAAGAATATTTGTAACTCAGGATTGAATTGTAAAGTCCTAGGTGTCCTCTGAGCTTTATTGTTTTTCTGCAGATATTTCATTACCAAACTAGGTAACATCTTTAGTTGTTTTAATATAAAGGTGAATGATATCAAAAGGGATGGGGACGTTTGGAAGATTTCAATGCTTTCAATTTTGTTGATCATCTTTCCCCCCTTATTCTTCCCCCAAGGTAACCTTATTTTCTTATAAACAAGGTCAAATCCATGCTGGAAAACACTGCTGCTAGTGATGAGACAACAGCTGCTTTGGGATGGTAGTGGTAGCTGAAATGGGTTTCCCCTCACATATTCCTTCTTTCTTCTGTGCCATTTGTTTATACTTAGGTTATCATGCCTGGTCAACAAAAATGCAAATTACAGCCAGGCATTGCAGCAGAGAGATACAGAAAACTCTATTTCTTTATCTCAATTGTCTAAAAATTGGAATTCAAATAGGACAACCCTGCCTGTTGTGATCTTGATGGCATAGCACAAGGAATGAGTGGCAAGGGAGATCTTCCTGTGCCTGCAAGCCCTGAAGAAGCCATCTCATCTTCCTTCAATATGTTAACGTCAGTGGGAGAATGAAGGCTTGATAGTGGAATCATAATCCAGGATCCCACAATTCAGAACTTCCTTATGACAACTCCCAAAAATAACAGGAAATGGAAGCAGGGGCAAGGAAATTAAACAGAAACACCTGAGTCAGCAGGATATACACAAGGAGGCAGACTTTAAAATTATAATCAGAAAAAAACAAGCAGTATAGATACTGTACTTAAAAGAAACTTTTATACAATAAATGATGCTTATTTACAAACTTTTCCCATGTTTGTAAGGAATCAACAATTAACTAATGAATAGAATTACTTTGATTCCCAATCCCTTCTCTTGCCCATTGGAACAAGAGAACCACTCTTTGTGGTTCAGCAGCACATTAAACAGACCACAGACACAATTATCTATTGTTTATTAGTCATTTACAAATGGAATCAGAAAAAAGTTTTTTTTAAAAAACCTTGATTTTCTAGTTTCCAGCGAACCAAGAATTCTGAGGAATTTGATCCTAATGTGTTGACTGAATATGCATGCTTGATTCTTGTGTGCTGATTGAATGTTTTAATCATGCTTACTACCACAATAGCAAACACTGTTTTAATCTTATGTGTATGGATTGTTTCTACATATTGGCACATATATAGATATTTCTTGGTGTAAAAGATTGGTAAAAAGTGCTTGAAAATATTTGCTCAAATATATTTTATTAAGAAACAGAAAATGGAAAAGAGACATTTGAATTGTATAACACCAAATTTAAATAATCCCCCCAGTGAGGCACCACCTTGCTGTGGTTGGGGGGCTTGTGTGCTCTAATGAAGATGAGAGCTCTGCC
>JANHZU010001355.1:35285-51691 GCA_032468055.1 Acrochordus granulatus | reverse complement strand
GGGAGTCTCCGGAGTTCTCTCTCTTGAATGCCTTTCACTTAATTTATGCTGTTTACACAGCGAGAGAGGAGAGCTCCGTTGGGAGATTTTCCACGTGAGCTGATCGCGCAATGCTCATTGCAATCAGGAACATAGGCAGAACGCACGCACATGCGCTGCTGCCCGCATGGCAATGGAGTAAACCATGCGAGAGGAGGGATGGTAGAACACATGTGCGCTGCTTCTGGTATGGCAATGGAGTAAACCGCGCGAGAGGAGGGATGGTAGAACGCATGCACGTGGCTTCTGGTATGGCAATGGAGTAAACCGCGCGAGAGGAGAGATGGTAGAACGTATGCGTGCAGCTGCCGGTATGGCAATGGAGTAAACTGCGCGAGAGGAGAGTTGGTAGAACGGACGCACGCTTGCTTCCTTAGCAGAACGTGCGCACGGTGTTGCTGTCTGCAACATTGGAGTAAAGCACGAGGTAAGAGTTGGCAGAACTCTCTCATAGAGTTGCCTGAACGGGAAATACAGAGCGCGCTTACTGATGACGTGCAAGGTTTGGCATGAAGTTTCCTCATCTTGTGAGTCGTGGCTCATCTAGCGGAATATTTTTTGATAAAATTTTTTGCTCATCCTGCGAGTTTCTCGTCCTGCTAGTTACTCGTCTTGTGAGACACCACTGTATATACGCATTACTTTTTCCAATATTAAATAGACTGTTTTTTCAATCACAGGAATATACCAGAACCTGTAGGAGATAAAAGCCTTCAGCGTGTTATTCATTAAATTCTTGTTAATTTTAGGTAACAGCCCAAGTCAGCAAAAGGATACTAATCAAATAACTACAGTCACAGAACAAAACTTCTTAACTTGTGGTTAATATTTATTAGGGAAGCACTGGCTACAGAGAAAAGCTGTTCAGAAAGAGGTAGCTTATAGATAGTAAAAATGACAGACAATATTTTAAGGGTTTTCCTGCTGGACATAGACAAAAAGGAGGATATGTCCACTTTTTGCCAGACATTTGGTAACCCTAATCTTAATGCAAGATCAAGCTGCTACAAAACAAAAATTGTATCTGCTGCCTGAAGGATATTACCTGCTAGCTTTTTACACAGAATAGTGGGAGAAAGAAGAGCAAGAAATTTTAATGATTGTAATAAATTGAACTCATTGGTAAAGTACAAGAGATGTTTTTTTGTAATGGCTTTATAGTTTTGGTACAGTAAATCTACTTATCTGAGTCTGTGTCCTGAGAAATATATTCTGCAGCATTTTGCCTTGATAGCCAATTTGATCTGCCATTCCTCCCAAATATCAATAATTTGATCTGCCATTCCTCCCAAATATATAACTTTTATAGGATAAATGTAAGCCAAAAATAACTCCACAAGATCATCCCTAATTCTGAAATTTCTAAAGTGATTCTGACATCTAATAAGCCACAAATTAGTTTATATGTGGTTTATTGTTCAAACCATAATGATATATATAAATAGGTAAAAGATTCCCCTGCCAGTTGTGACCAATTCTAGGGGGTGATGCTCATCTCTGCTTCATAGCTAAAGAGCCAGCGTTGTCCAAAACTGCTTCTGTATTATGTAGCTAACATAACTATATGCCAGGGTACATGGAACACAGTTACTTTCCCACCAAGTTAGGCAGTAACTATCTCCTTGCATTTTTACATGCTTTTGAACTGCTGGGCTGGCAGGAGCTGGGATAAATAACAGGAACTCACTTGTTAAGTGGTGCTTGGGTTTTGAACTCCAGCTGACCTTCTCGCCAACAAGCCCAATGTCTTAACTAATTCATATAAGCTTAGCCAAAACTAAGCAAAAACACAATGGCTTATTGCAATGCATTTTAGATTGATGAACTGTTAGACTGATGAAGACTTCATACTCAAGGATCAGGAGATCATCTTCTTGTCTGATCTTCTGGATGCATCAGGGCCTCTTCTAATATCTCTAATTCATCTTCTAATTCATCATGAGGTGAAGAATCTGTCTGAGCTTCTGCATAAAATTAGAAAAAGGACCAACAGAAAAATCTCAACATAAGCCCATTTAAACATCAGATTTCAGTTCAGTTGAGACATAGGCATCTGGAAATACTGTACATCACTCTCCTTGGCAGGGGTCCAACAAGAATGTTGTTTCTCCAAAGGCTCAACAAATAGGTTGCATGATGAATGGTTTTTATCCTTTCCAGTAGATTTCTTACAAGAGTGAATCTACATGTGAATCTCATGTAGGAGGAAAGTAGTTGAGGAGCAACTTAAAATACTAAATTCCAAATAGTAAATAAAAAGTGATTATAGTAGATATATATGACTTGTACCATGTGATCCCATATTGTAAATTCAGTAGAATGTTCTGATATTAAACATGTGTGTCCCAATGCATGCCATTTGATAAGTTGTTGACTTTTCAAGACAGTTCTCATTGATAAATTTCTTTTATGGCACAATATTAGAGCCCTTCTTTCAGCCTCAGATATAACTTTCCATTTTGAACATCTATTCTATTTTATTTGATACTTGCTTTGAGCTAAAATTGAGAATATTGCTTAGATTGCTCCCCTATTACATGACTGGAACTGAAAAACAATAGGACTTTTCTAAGGGAATTCACAGAAGTATTCCACAGCATAGTGTTCCATGTGAGGCTCTTCTGAAGCCTGTTTGTGGCATTAGAATTTCCAGTCTTTCTAAATAAGTCCAAAGCTTTATTGATTTCAGTGTTGTAAGGGCAATATCTGAGAATTGAAATGTTACAATAATTTTACTTCACTATTGCAAAATGTGCAATTGCAAAATTCTCAAAAGAAATTGGAGTTCAAAAGTTTAGTATGGGAACACATATACTAATAGAATCACACCCCACATACAACAGAGGGCAAAAATTGGGACATCTGAGATAGTATCATGAGACAGACACTATCTGGTAACTTAAGAGCCTATACAATTCTTTAAAATGAACCATAGATTTTCATTCCATATCAAACCCTCACCTCCTTTTAAAAGTTTCAAAAATTAGTTTTCTATATGGAATAGAAATGAAAGAATGCCACCAAAATTGGCATTCATTCACCAAATTCTGAAAGAATGCCACCAAAAAATGGTAAATCCTACTTTGGTGTATGGCAAAAAAATACAAAAAATGTTTAATAGAATTTTTTTTAATAGAAGCACCTCCACAACAGATTCAAAATAATACAACAACATTGTCCTTCTGTATGTTGCAGGATTATTTGAAAAATTCAAGAGGATTTTCATAAGCTCAACATACATGTCCATTTCAAACCCAGGAAGACTTTGAAGCACAAATTTGTCAATCCCAAGGACAAAATACCCAAACATAAACAGACCAATCTCATTTATGCCATACAGTGTAATGAGGCTTGCTCAGACTTTTACATTAGAGAAACTAAACAGCCTCTCTATAAACCAATGCAGCAACACAGCAGATCAAATGCTTCTGCATTCCATTTGCATGTTAGAGACAAGAGCCAGTCTTGATGCCTGCAAATTCCAAATTCTGGACAGAAAAGAAAATTGGATTGCTAGGGGTATCAAAGAGTGCATCTATGTAAACACATTTACACCATCCCTGAATAGGGGAGGTGGAATTAGACACCAATTATCTCCTGTTTACAATATAGTTCTGGCACACCTCCCAAAACATTTATCATCCCAGTCACATGTACATCTCTAAGCCTTTATTGTCTAAGTCTTTTAAAGTTATAAATCCTTGTCATCTCTCACCATTCTGTTTTGAACTGATATAACTCCCTAGGAGGAAGTGAAACATCTTCATATTAATCACACCAAAAAATGTAAGTCCAGTTGCCTTTTTTGAGAAAGTCTTTTTGCAAGTTTTTGCAAGTTTGCTAAAATGGCCAGATGTATCATGTCTGTATCACTGTAGTGACCAGCAACTTGTCTCCTCCGTTCCTTTCCCTCAGACCTTATGAATCAGTATCACATTAAGAGACTTCCTTTCAGCACCAAGTATCACTGATTACTGTTAAGACATTCTTCCCAAATATTCTTGACTGGTGACCATGCTGACTAGAACTACTGAAAGCTCTGTTTCAGTTTTAGGTGAAAAGCCAAGGCAGTGTCTTCAAGCTATT
Source organism: Acrochordus granulatus (assembly GCA_032468055.1). Classification (NCBI taxonomy): domain Eukaryota; kingdom Metazoa; phylum Chordata; class Lepidosauria; order Squamata; family Acrochordidae; genus Acrochordus; species Acrochordus granulatus. The sequence goes on along the minus strand of JANHZU010001355.1, from coordinate 47,566 downwards.
ACTGCTTGAATCAGACGACAAAACACTGTCATAATAATGTGTCATGTGTCACTATCATGACACTGTCATGACAACTCTGCCCCTTTTAGATGTGTGTACAACATTGCAATGCACAAAGAAAAAGGACCCTGTGTACTGTGGTGCTTGCAATCATTCTTTCAAGTAGCACTGATTGCACTAGAAGATACTCTCTTCTGTTGGTAACAGATGACAGAGTACAGTAACAATGACATAAGATATACAGCTGCTTAGAAGTAGATGGTATTACTGAGCTTTTAAACCATGGTTGTCAGCTTTGTGTCAGAACACATTTGCAATCTCATGTCCTCATTTAAAAGCAATTCATAAGATTTATGAAAGAGTTTATAATTTAAACCTTTCTTTCTGGGCAGTTTTCAGGATCTAAATTTTCTTCTGAAGCTGCTATGAAGCAATTGCTTTGATATAATGCAGATACTTGTATTTACCTCCCTATCTTCCTTCAGGATGAGGACTTAAGCAGAAGAAAGTTCAGAAAATTATTTATCCAGTACTTTACAAATCATTAGGAATGTGAGGATTAAAAAGAATGGTATACCATCCATCACATTAGAATGATAATTTTTTAATTAGTAAAAAATGCCTATTTTTATTTACAGCTTTCCCTAATAATCTTTTTTATGGAACTCTAATACATATCTCTAGTACATATCTCTAATTCTCCCACAAAAATCTTTTTAAAACCAAATGTTTCTCTGTTCCTTTTTAAATTTCTACAAGATAAGCTATTTTCAACACATGCATCTACCTTCTTTATGTGCAATATTTTGGATGAATCATTGAAGGCATGAAATGGTCAAAATAATAATTATGATGGCTGTGACAATGCAATTGAACTTCCACCTGTTTTTTTTACATGAGACACATATGTAACGGACATTAAAAATGGAACAGAATTTCTAACCCACTGTTGCAGTTGCAATCTTGACTATTTTTAATCACACCCTAAAAACATTCCTGCATCACTGACAAACAAATGTGTGTGCATGTGATTTTTGAATAAACATGTATCCTAACAAATTGTATCATAATGTCATCTGAACCACAGCAATTCATTTTGCTCAATTCCTTTTACATCCCAAACAAACACTGTTTTAAAATATAACAATGTTTTTTTAATTGTATGACTAGCATTTTTAAACTGTGATGTCTCAGGTTGAATCTGGGACTTTATGTGCTCTTCTACTGCACTATTTGCATCCACATACATACAGTATTATTCTTAACTGTACATTTCATCTCTCCAATTTTTAATTGTATATCAGAAACCTATTGTAGTAATTACTTCCAAACAATAGAGGATACAACAAGAGTAATAACAGCAAAACAAACTTTAAATGCATTAAACAATTCACAGTAACATTTTTAATATACTTTTTTAGGAAATGAGAATAGAATAAAAACAGTGATTCCACATGGGCAAGGAGACTTTACTATAATTCTTAGCACATACTATAGAGCACCCTGGTGGGAATAGCAGTAGAGATGGTTTCAGAATTATGGTCATAACTATGTAAGCAAAGAGCAGGGTTTTGGTTGTATAGTTGTAGTTGACAAATGACTTTTTTGACACACATATCCTGGACACCCTGGAAAGAGCATTGCTTTTCAAATACTGCATCCTTAGCAAAACTGAGATCAGTGTGTTAGATATTACATTAATAAAATAGTTCTCTTCTACCAGCTGTTTTTCTGAGATTTTAATTTTCAGATTCATTTTTAGTTCCATTTTATTTTTTTAAGCATAACATCAACTGAAGGATATAGTTAAGGAATGGTGAAGGGACTGGTAAAGGATGATACCATAGCCTTGCCCTTTTTATATCATGTTTATTTAGCCTCAGGAAATTTTATTATCCTTTGGTATCCCTCCTACAGTTTTCCATGTTTCTTCCATCTTCTTCTCACTTAAATCTGTTAATGAAAATAAAAGATGGAATAAATATATAAGAAGTCACTATCCTTTTTAGTTTGATGGATAAAAACATATATAATCTGGCAACTGCTGCTTTGCAACATGTGAATGTCATATTTGTTTTAATTAAAATAATGTAAAAAAATAAAAATAAAATTTAAATGGGAGAAAGAAATTAGTGGACCCCAAGGGAACTGTTTAGGAAGTTTCCTCTGACATAGCCACCTCTGTAATGCCAGAAGTTTCTGAAGTGCTGCTCAAGTCTACATATTCAAATAAATATGACCTTAGTACTCTTATGGAAGAAAGCTAGACCTGTTTATTAAAGCACTAGTCTGTGTTTTATAGAGAATTGATGGGAAAGACAGCTAGGTTCCTCCAGGTGTGTATTCGTAATTCTATTATTATTCAGTGCATTATACATTTTGTTGCTTCTATCAAAAATGGATTTCATGTCAATGTCCTTTTGACTTTTTATTTTATTTTGTTGTTATTAATTTGCCTACTCTATTCTGAGTAGATGTGCCAGCTATGAAAACAGAACTGAGTTTATTACCCACACTGTCATTCTCTTGCACCTTTCTTGTAGACAGAGCTTGTTTATTACTGATTGTTTGTTTATTACTAATCATTTCATCTTACATCCTGAATACAGGTTTAGTGCTTGTAGTCAGGTAGTCAGATAACTTGTTGGGTAGCTAAACACATTATTCTAAGCATCTATTTCTATTCACTGAACACTGCCCTAACCCACATTAGGGCAATCAATTTACTGTTCATTTCTTACCAGGAAATTATCTGTGATGAAAGGGAAAATGAAGCCAGGAACTCCACAATTGCTTTCCTTGATTTGTTTTTAATTAAAATATGAAGGACACCCTCCCCGTCCTGCCCAGTGAGGCACCATCTTGACATACTTGCAGGGCTTGTATACTTCGAAGATGAGAGCTATGCTAGAGGTTCAACTATACTGAACAGATCTCATAAAGGGAGCTAGACAAAAAAATGTCTCCCTCTTATAAAAAATATGGTAAGAGGTAATTTACAGAAATCCATACTGGCTCAGTTGTTGTCTGGATCAACAAGGATTGTTCTAGATGTTGGAGATCCTGGACATCTGATAAAAAATGAGCTACAGAACTCCACTAAAGAAGGAAACAGTAGCCCACTCCAGTATCCTTGCCATGAAAACTCCATGAACAGTAGCAAAAGGTTAAATGATATGACACCTGAAGACAAGTCTCTCAGATTGGAAGGTGTCCAATATGCTACTGGGAAAGAGAAGAGAGCAATTACAAGTAGCTCTAGAAAGAGTGAAGTAGCTGAACCAAAGATGAAAGGACACTTAGTTGTGGATATGTCTGGAGATGAAAGGAAAGTTCAATGCTGTAAAGAACAATATTGCATAGAATCTGGAATGTAAGATCTATGAATCAAGGTAAACTGGATGTGGTCAAACATGAGATGGCAAAATTGAACATTGACATCTTGAGAATCAGTGAACTAAAATGGACAGGAATGGGTGAATTTAATTCAGAGGATCACTTTATCTACTACTGTGGACAAGAATCCCTTAGAAGAAATGGAGTAGCCATCATAGTCATCATAGTCAATAAAAAGAGAAAAGCAGTCTCAAAAACAACAGAATGATCTCGGTTTGAATCCACGGCAAACCATTCAACATCACAATAATCCACATCACAATAATCCAAGTCTATGCCCCAATCACTGATGCCAAAGACGCTGAAGTTGAATGGTTTTATGAAGGTCTACAACACCTTCTAGAACTCACAGCAAAAAAAGATGTCCTTTTCATCATAGGGGATTGGAATGCTAAAGTAGGAAGTCAAAAAATAATTAGAACAACAGGCAAATTTGGCCTTGGAGTATAAAATGAAGCAGGGCAAAGGCTAACTGAATTCTGTCAAGGGAACACACTGGTCATAACAAAGAATGCCATTACCTCCACTAGTGTTTGTTGGAGTCAGACACGACTGAGCGGCTGAACAACTATCTTGCAGACCTCTGGTTTGTCCTTTCCTAATGCTGCAGGTTTTTCCACTAGTTCATTCTGTATAATGGGGGGAACTTGATTTAAATTGCCTCCTGTTTACACTGTAGCTTTAACTCATTTGGAAAAAACTTTCAGCAGCCTCTGATGTATTATTGTATTGGCCTGTAGGACAAATTTATTCTCTAAATCTTTATTGCTCATCTTATTACTCTGTTAAGCTTGTTATGTGGGAGAATCTTTCTTTGTATCCTGTATCCTGCCCCTTTTTTGAGAAATGTATATATTCTTACCATCCCTTCCTTTTCTACATGGAATTGATAAAGTCTCCTGGATAAGAGATAAAATATTTTCCAATTACATCTAATACTAAAACTCCAGCTGCCTTTTTAAGAAAGTGTTTGCTATTTTGCTACAAGTTCATTCTGTAGATCTTTCTTTCAGAACCTGTTTGCTCCTGTAGGTTTTCAGCTGTAGCTGTTCCTGAATTCATTCCACATCTCCAGTCCATACAGCACACATACACCACCACATTTAAGTACTTGCTTTCAAATGACTTTATTTGTCAGCATGGCACTTATGGATGCCACTGTACTTAAAGACACCTCCATGAGTGCCCACTGGATTCTTTGCTTCACATATTTCTTCTGCCTGCCTGCTTGCCTATCTTTTTTTTTCATTTTAAACACATGGGAAGGTAGCCTGAGGCAAAGCAATATGCCAGCCTCTGCCATGAATGTGTCAGAGCCTTCATACTGTTGAAGGCAATCTCAAAAGTAAAAATTATATTACAGAAGTCCAGATAATTTTTGAATGTGTACTTCATCTGTCCAGAAATCAAAGGCAAGATGAAGATGGTGAAAAGCTTCTTGGAAGTTTATATTTTGCCTTCTTATATTTGCCTGTAAATGATAGTTTTGTGAATAATCATATCCATCATGGCAATTATTTTGTACAAATACCATGCAATTGTTATCATGGAGATAGATATAGAGAAGATCTCTATGGAATTTATCTTGGCCTCTCAGATAAAAGGAGAGATATAAATGGGATAAATGAGCTGCCAAACTTTTAAAATTCTGAATGTATTGATAATGGGGATCCACATTATACATTAGCACTTCCAGAATAAGTGGGCAGCAAATGATTGAGTAATTTCCTTCTTCTTTTCTTTGTTCTGCTATTACCTGTATTTTTAACTTGTTACTTTCAAAAACATTCCTCACAGCTGAAGAAAAGAGGAAACCTGCAACAAATCCAAATGACTAACTTAACAGATAATACTGAATGGATCTCAACAACAACATTTTATTATGACATTCCAATAGAAACTAATTATTGTATTATGGATGAGATCTCCAGATTCAGTGCTGCATTTACTTGCATCCTTTATTCCCTGATCTTCTTCTTCAGCCTGCTAGGAAATAGCCTTGTCTTGTGGATTGTAATGAAATATGAAAATCTCAGGTCTTTAACAAACCTCTTCATCCTGAATCTTTGCATCACTGACCTGACCTTCTCGTGCACTCTACCCTTTTGGATTGTATATCATTATTATGGATGGATTTTTGGTGATTTTCTCTGCAAGGCAGTGACTGCTGTCTTTTCTATCAGCTACTATGGAGGTATCATCTTTCTCACCATCATGACTATCCTACGGTATCTGGCTGTGGTCGATCCCTTATCAACAATGAGAACACAGACCAAAAAATATGGCATTCTGCTGAGCATGGCCATTTGGAGCAGCAGCATCATGGTTACGGTACCTGAAATCATTTTTACCCAAGTCATAATGTCTAATAGCAAGCAGCAGTGTGAGTATAAAGACACATTCATCTGGAAGCAGATAGAGATGAGCCTGCAAGTAACATTTTTCCTCCTGTCTTTTCTTATTATTTTAGCTTGTTATATTGGGATGCTTAAGATATTACTTAGATCGAGATCTCAAAGGAGATACCGAACTGTGAGACTTATATTTGCCATTGTGGTGGTCTTTTTCCTGAGTTGGGCCCCTTACAATATACTTAACTTTGTGTACATTTTTTCTGTTCATCATTTCATCAAGATAGAATGTCAAACTCGCAATCAAATTTTCTTTGCTTTTGACATCAGCCGCAAAGTGGCTTATTGTCACTGCTGTATCAACCCAATTCTCTATGTGTTTGTTGGAGTGAAATTCAGAAGACACTTGAAACTCTTGTACAAGCAGTTTTCTCCTCATTATGGGAGAATCCTTCCCTCCAGCTCAAGAATGCGTTCATTTCATTTGGCTCCATATGATGATGCATCAATATACTGAAGCAAAGATTCTTGAACAGGATAAGATGCAAATAAGGATAACCAACAGGAGAGGCTAAACAGAATAAATGACAAGCTCTTCAGATATACAAAGTGCAGTTTCAAACTGTTCAAACCTATCTCCTTGCCTCCAAGAATTTTAGATTTTACAACAATTTTATTCTGACAATATTTTGTAAATGACTTGCAATATTTATCATGATTAAAAAATGGGGTATAAGTATTCTAAACTAATAAAATCTCAAATTTAGCATTTTTCTACAGGGAGTGGGGAATAATAAAAGGTGAGCATAGAATCTCAGAGTTACAGAAGATCTATAGTATTTCAGTCCTTGCTCAGTATATAAATTCAGAATGGAAGCTTCTTCTCAATTAAGTGCTCCCCCAGTTTCTGTTCGAAGACTTTTAGCAAAGAAAAATTCCCCTGTCAAATTGCTGTTAATATGAAAAATTTCCCTGCATGTTTTCTTTAGAGTTATTCTGCCTTTCTAGCAAAAAAGATTTTTTCTAGATAGAGAATCTGATGTTTACTCTTGTTTCAGACTTTTTTCAAATTAGAAATGAAAGGTGTATTGTTTTATGTAACATCAAAAATGTTTTGTTTTTTAGTGAATAGAATGGTGTTCTAAACTGTGCAATTTTATATTAATTTAAAAATCAATATGCTGTTATGTAGAATTTGGCCTGCAAACATGATATTGAAATGCATGTTGAATGTGTAACATTGCAATTATGTCTAAATGCAGGTCCTGCTTTCTCACCTAAATGGATTTAGGAACAGGGTGATGATATGAAAGAAAATGAGAGAAGATTGAATGAAAATAGGATGGTTATAAACAGAAGATAATATCTCCCCATTCTATTAAAATTTTATGAATGAGATAGATAAATTTCTAAATGAGAGGTTTTTCTGAAAGCTGCCTTAGGATAAGAAGAAATCAGCCACAAATGTATAGCAGCAATATGGTTGAAATGTATAATTTATTGATTCTCTGAAAGTTTGTCCACCTAAAAGCATTATAACATTGTTAAGTTAGTATAATTCTAAAATTCCTCAGTGATCCATAAGTATTCTTGAATCTATAACAATTATATATTTTAAATTATATTGCTATTATGAATCTCAAAATTTATAATAATTTAATATTCATTTCTGACATTAATCATTTTTATCTTTATGATTTTCAAAACATTTTCTTCTTTTTAATGTGTTATTAATAAATGGAAATGCAAAATTTTGAAACTCTTATTAATCTAAAGGGCTGATTTATCTGTGTTCCTAATAAAAATATTCATAAACATGGAACTAATTTGTGTGATTTTAATGATTTCCAAGTGGCCATTTCAGCAAAGGTATTTCCTCTTCTCACTGACAACAGTACTAAATAAGAGTATGGAATGCCATTTCATACAAATAAGTAAAGAAGTTCACTTTAGGAAGAAGGAAAATCCAGAAGAGTCAACGGTCTGAAACAATCAGGTTTATTGAAAAAAGCAAGAACACTAGGAAGCATGATGTGGTTATTTTAGCTTACTGTGTTATAGTCAAAATATTTCTAAATACAATAATACGTTCATATATTATCCAGAAAAGGATTTTGCATCCTGTTTTTCATATTGCTATTTTTCTTTGGATAAACCAGAGCACAAAGTCTGTATTTGCTGAATATTGTTCTATTGTTCTATCTTATTCAGAATAATTGTTCTAGAATCCCAGAATTAGAGCTCAGCAATATATGAAAGGTCATAGATTTGTCAATCTTGGATTAAATGAACATATTTCATTGCAGATACTTGCTTCAATGGTTGATTCAGCACATTACATAAAACGAAATCTGAATTGGCTAAATCTACAGGATCTACAGTGCTATATCCTAAACCATAGATTTACAAATCACAGTAGATGAGTTTACACAGTAGTAAGGCAAAGCCAAATAACTAGATTATGAAGGTAATATATGAACCCAATTAGTAGATAGAAATGTTGAGCTAATCAGAGATCAAGAGTGTACTCCTGAAAATAACCATGTGTAATTTGAAATGCAGCAAATAAAAGACCCCACTCTCTTTCACATGATAATGTTACCTAGTTGGTTAATTAAGTGTTTGTAAGAAGACAACCAAAGAAAATACCAAGGACCCATCAATTCATCCTGAGCTACAAATACTCTCTTCTATTGATGCATTTGTTACTTGCCCCACACAGATGCCTTGAGATACAATTGCATCTCCTCTGCCCTTCAGGCATTGTCCTTCCCTGTTCTCTGCTGTGTTTTGTTTCCTTTCCCCTGATGACCCAGAGTTTGCTTTTTGTCTCTGAATTCCAGTGGTGCAGAACATCTTCTGCCTCTCTTACTTTAATCTGCTGGGCTTCTTTGATTCTCTTCCTTATATAGAGTTATTTCTTTGGTCTGCTTGTCTTAAGACCTCTTTTTAAAAATTGATAAATCTTTATCCTCCATTATTAGCTGAAGTGTAACTACTCCCAACCTTTTGACTTATGCTTCAGTGATCTCTTTAGGTCTTCATTTGCAATAAAGGAGGGGAAATGTCTTAAGTTTCTTAAATGTCTTAAGACTTGAAATGGACAGTTAACATTAGCACCATTATTAAGAAGGCACATCAGAGGATTCAATTCCTGTGTCAACTCAAGAAATTCAACCTGCCTCAAGAGCTGCTGATACAGTCCTACAGAGGAATCATTGAGTCTGTCCTTTGTACCTCTCTAGCTGTCCGGTTCAGTGCAATAACCATGCAGGACAGGTATAGACTCCAACAAACAGTCAGGATTGTTTTGCATAATTGCAAGCTAGCCAGCCCTCCACCCTGGACACAATTTGTTTGAACCTCTTCCTCTGGATGGTGTTATCAGATATTGCATACCAAAGCAACAAGACAGAGGAACAATTTTCCCCCCTGCCATCACTCAGATGAATACCTGACTCATGCTATATGATAGGACACAAAGTTCAAAAAACTCTAACCCAGAAACATTTTCTAATTTGTATACATACCTATCAATAGTTTGTGATTCTAATTCTTCACTTTACTGTATTCCTTTTCTACTGGCTGCATACTTTGGATGCACACTTTACTGCTGAATACATAATTTTATCTATTTATGTTAGTACAGTATGTTATTTACTGTTGTCTTGCAAGTATACTGAGAGCTGTTATACCAGAGTCAAATTCCTTGCGTATCTAACCATGTTTGGCCAATAAAATATCTGAATCTTAAAGAGCAAGGATGATCACAAAGAAGGTTAAAAAAATCAACAGGGTGGCTGCAACCATGCATTTAAAGCTGCACCACTTTTTTAATGAAATGAATAAGGACTCATCCTTATTCACTCAAAAGTTCAATTGCCAAATTGCCATTTACTTTCCATTTTTTGGGGAGGAAGACTACTTGGGATACTAGAGCTTCAATGATATAGAATACTCTTGTTTATTCTGCTGCATTTCTCATGTGTTGTAATTAGTTTTGAAATGTACAGTATGATCACAATGTAGCTGGAGAAAAACTGAACAGGGAAGAATAGTGAGAGGCTTTAAAAGGCTTGTGGTTATTTTCCATTTTTCGTGAATAAAAGACAGCATATTATTTTGCAAAGAGCAGGAGAATTCTGAAAAAATGTTGGGATAGTTTAAACCTGATGCAACTTTTATTACATGCTTTCTTCTTCTTAGCAAGAGAAAAAGAAAGATTGTGCCATGTTGTTGGTTTTTTGCATCTGATATAAATGTGTTTAGAGGAATGAAAGCCTTTATTCGAAAATATGAAAAACTACATAAAAGATTTACATTCTGGCTAGGCTGCTATTGACAGAGAAGATAAAGGTAACATTAGATGGGTGCTTTTGGATAAAGTAAAGAAAAAACTATCATTACTGGCCAGCAGGGGTCAGCAAAAGTTTTAAAATCTCATAAAAAACAGCCAGAGACTCATAAACTGACTAGTCACATCTTGTAGCCAAAATACTGTATTATGAAATGAAATGTTCTAAGAAGGGAGTTCTTTTCTTATAAATCATACATCCAAAATAATGTTTCATATGGTGAAACCTTATTTTGTGACTTAGATATTATCTGGAAACATAGACTATGTTCTCATTAATTATTGTTGCCAATATTTTAATCTCTTTCTCTCTCTCTCTTGTTTATGATATTATTGTCCACAATTTTATTTGACCTTATTTGAAGGGAGGAAAACCTAAGAAGACGAGCCTATGCATATCTATTCTGTAGATCCCATTCAAATTTCTGGATTATCCCACAGAAGCAGATTTCAAATTGAAGCTTGAGTCAATGATGGAGATAATTTACCAGTTTCCCACAACGATATAGTAAATCACAAGACTGACTCAGGATTCAGAAGGATCTTGACAGACTTGAACATTAAGCTCTATCCAACAAAATGCACTTCAGTGGTAGAAAAGTATGGTCCTGCATTTAGGCAAGAAAAACTAAATCCGCAGGTGCAGGATAGAAAATACTTAGCTCAACCTAGCCTGTGAGAGGGATTGAGGTGTCCTGATGGATCACCACTTAAATGTGAGTCAACAGTATGCTGCAGCTGCCACAAAAGCCAATGCAGTTCGAGGTTGCATCAACAAAGGAATAGCACCAAGGCTACGAAAGTGATAATATTGTTCTATACTGTACTAGTGAGGCCACATTTGGAATACTGCATCCGATTGTGGTCACTATGATAAAAAAGATGCTGAGGCCCTAGAAAGACTGCAAAGAGCAACAATAAGAGGTCTGGAGGCTAAATTGACAATGAATGTTAAGGGAACTAGGTATGTTTAGCTTAGCAAGAGAAGGCTAGGAAAAGGAGACATGATAGTAGTCTTTCAATACTTGAAGAGCTCCCATAGGAAAGAGGGCATTGATTTTTTCTCCATAGCACCTGAGGGGAGGACAAGAAGCAATGAATAGAAGCTTGTCAGAGGGAGATCCAAGCTGGAAATAAGGAGGAATTTCCTAACAGTAAGGATGGTTAATCAGTGGAACAGCTTGCCTTCTGGAATTGTGAGTGCTCCTTTGCTGGAGGTTTTCAAGAAAAACTTGGACAACCATTTGTCCAGGGTGATACAAAGATTCCAACCTTGGGCGGGGGTTGGATTAGAAGACCTTCATGGTCCCTTCCAGCCCTGTGACTCTATGAATATTTTTTCATCATGCTTTTTTTTTGTAAAATATTTTAACTAATGAAAGAAAATATTAAATGAGATAAAAACTAAAACAAAGCAGAGTTTAAAAGAAAAAAGAAACCAGCTTCAAAAAGTAAAATAGAAATATACAAACATGCATAATCTTAAGAAACATTACCAATTTAAACATCCACATTTGCATTTATATCCCAAACAACTTTTGCACAAATGAACTGCCTAATATAAATCAATAATTTAAAGAAAGTATCTAACATTGCATTACATATGATAACTACAGAAATATTATTGAATGCACAAAGATGAAAAATAATGAAACACCACAGTAGCAAACTGAATTATAAAATTGATGGACCTTGTGGAAATGGCAAAACTGACCATATAAGTCAGGAAAAAAATGATAAAATATTTTTTTAAAAGACTGGAAGTATTATATGAATTTTTTTTTGCTGAAAGGAGAAAAGACTGATTTATGGATTTGGGTTTCAAAAGGGTTAAGGGGAGAAGGGAAAGAGTAAGATACCAATCTCTTGATAGAAAACAATTATTGTAATGAAAAATTATAATACCAATAATAAAAAACAAATTATAGAAATTATTTGTGTGTGTTCATTAATTTAGACCAATGGTAGGCAGCTTCTTCTTGTCTAGGGACCCCAAGTTAGCTTCCTTATTTGCTTGCCAAATAGAAGGCTTGGCATCATCAGAAAATGATGGGAGTACTGTTGAAAAATTCATTATGACTTTTGCTTGACTGTAAATGAGGCAAAATTAAGAATGGAAAGCAAAATGTCTAGGTGTAAATATCTATCTTCCCACTTCACTGCATGCAAATCAAAACTAT
>JANHZU010001355.1:24188-35185 GCA_032468055.1 Acrochordus granulatus | reverse complement strand
GAGCATTTCATGCTAAGAGCGTTCTTCCGGAACGGATTAATCTCGTCTTGTGAGGTACCACTGTATATTACTCAGAATTAATAGCAAGTATTATGAATTGTAAGTATCCATTTATAGTAAAGCAGAATCAAATACTAAATGAAAACAGATTCTGTATTTAAAAAAATTCAGAAATTCAACTGTGACCAGAAAATGATATTTTAGATAAAAAAATCCAAATAACTGCAGGGTCCATTCTCAGTGGCTGTCACTAATTTCTGTAACACAAATAACTGCTTATTTTAAAGTTCAACAGAATGAGGCTTATAGTTGTATGACTGTTTATTTACAGATCACAAATTACATTATTAGATCACACAACTCAGTTCAGATGATTAACAGATATAGGCTTCTATATCAAAAGTTAGCTTGTCTTAATTTATTTAATTCTGACAAATGAGAATTGATGTTTAGAACATCATCGCTTTAAGCTATCTATTTCCTTTTTCTGTTTCAAAGTTTGACCAGAAGGAAAAATCCACTTTATTAGGCAATCGGAAGGACTACTGGGATTATTTTTGTGACTGTCTGGGTAAAGTTAAAGGTGCAAATGATGGAATTCGCTTCATCAAATCTATTTCAGAAGTAAGTGCATTGCTATGTCATATAATCTAACTTTCTTAGAGGCCAGTTCAATCTTCTCTATCAGTATCTCAAATAATTTTCCCTGAAACAAGAAACAGAGCAATACTGGTTCCTTCAGTGCTTTTCTCCCCTGCCATATAAACCAATTTGACAGCTGTTCAGATTGGTATCTATCACTTCTGGTATTGAAGCAATGGATAAACTGCATCAGTCTTGTCTGGGGAAAAAATCTGTGTAGAGATCAACACTACTATTAACATTAGTTATAATCAGCATATTCGATGTGAATATGTGTCTTTGTGAAAGTGGTCCCACTATGGATGAAAATATCTCATATAGAAAGCAATAAGAAAACTGCACACAAGTAACAAAAAAATTCAAGAAGCCTAAAAAAAATCATTTATAAAAACACCCCATACACTGTGCCTTTGTTCCTCTGTATGTTTTCTATTGAATCACCACTACACCAAATGAAATGTTCTTGCATTAGTTTTGTCATGCCTAATGAGGTTCCTTAATTCAAAGATGTGGATTAGGTTTACTTCCTCCTTCAGAAAATAATCACAAAAAGGGACTTTTTCTTGGACTTGGTCCAATATGTGTCTAAGGAGTAGAAAAGAATGTTAACTTTATAATAATTTAACATGCCTGTTTTAGAGCTTAATCCATTAATTTAGAAAACTTGCTATTAGAAATAATCTTCCTGTTGGCTAATTTTGCATCTGATCTTGGGATGAGTTCTGAAGATCTTATAAATGGGCCTCGGGATTGCATATACTCTGTATGCATTACTATATCAAGTGACTATTCTAGTAGTATTTGTGTCTACGAGGACTTATAAGAAAACCTACCCAAAGAAATTTAAAAATATTGGAGTAGTACTGTAATACTGCAGCAGGGTCCTTATATTGTAGTTCTAGTTTCTAGAAAGCCTACAGTTTTCCAGTTTGAATGAATAACTGGAAATGAATATGGGAATAACTTGCCATATCAGAAAGAACTCTTAAGAAAACAGTGCCTAAATCATACATTTTTGCCGTGCTATTTGCCTCTGTTCTTTTCTTCTCGACTAAATGGATATGTGAAATCCTGGATCATGTGAAGTGACAAACAAGAAAACCCAAACAGGATTGTGTGCTTGCACACTACTCTTCAATTTATTAAGCCAGGATTCTTGGTTTAATGTGAAATTCAAATCCAGCAACATATCTAAACTGTTTCCACTTTTAATATTTAAGTTATCACTAGTTCTATCATGGTGTTATTTAATATAAAAAAGACAATTACAGGATTGCATTGGGGAGATGTTTGTCTATTTCCCCTCTTTTTTTAAGGACAGTACAGAGATGTTTAAATGCATAGATCCTGATTTTCCTTGTATAATTTTTCTTCCCATTGCTTCCTATATCATAATTTTGTTAATAATTAAAAAACAGGGTCTAATTGTTTACTAATTTTCCTCCCTCCCTCCCTTTAACATAATAGCAATTTACTATTAAAAAGTGCTTTGACATTCCTGATCAATTTTCCTCCATATTTGAGTCCCAGGCCCATTGGGCACTATCTAAAAAATAGCTTATTGTGAGTACCTCATGAGTAACAGCTCTACTCAGATACTATGTAACCAGATAACAATTTATCATGTTACTTTCTGGTTTGGTAAACACTGGCTCGACAAATCCTTAAGATCATATATACTGACAGAAATCAGGTATTTTTAATAATTTTGTTTTGTTTTTTAGCTCCGCACTTCCCTAGGTAAAGGCAGGGCATTTATCCGCTACTCTTTAGTACACCAAAGGCTTGCAGACACTTTACAACAGTGTTTTATGAATACCAAAGTAACAAGGTAATTGTGGCTGTTTTTGTTCTTCTTGGTAATGGTGATTGTTTAATTAATGAATAAATTCATTAATTGAATTTATGTCAACAGTGTAATTATTGCATATCTTATTGAGAAATATCAATATACACTGTTTTTTCCTTCATTTTTTTAAAGTGACTGGTACTATGCAAGAAGTCCCTTCCTTAATCCAAAACTGAGTTCTGATATTCTTGGTCACCTCTATGAATTAACTGAGATTCAGTTTGATTTGGCATCAAGAGGCTATGATTTAGATGCCAGTTGGCCTACATTTGCCAGGTAATGCAAAACTGCCACTATGTTAGAAAACCTTTTGTAAAATCTTGTTAATAATTTAATAAAGCATTTTTGCTTCAGCTTTGTTAAAAAATTTTATACAAATTAGTTGTCAAATAGTATTGAATTGTCACAATTTCCCAATATTTCCAGATCAAATCAGATTTTCAGAATGACCATCAGAAATGTATCTACTACTCAATATTTTAAAAACATATTGCAAGACTAACTGGATATATTTAGTTCTAAACCAAACAGGGATCCTATAAAACCTGGTCAATTAAAACGCCAACAAATAACTCTTAAAGAGAGCCAAAATAAGAGCTAAATTCTGAAATTAATGTTTAAATTGTAACAGCAGTAGAAGCAATCACTGCATGGCATCCATAGGAGTGGAAAAGATGGGAGTAAGTGATGAAAGATGTGTCCTAACATTACTACATAACTCTTATGACTTACACATATGCCCATTTTTAAGATGAACATGCAGAAAGCAAGGAGACATCAGAACAAATTGTATTTTTGGAGTATATATTATAACAAATGATGAATATTAAAGTGTTGAGAATTAAATCAACCTTTCCTAAGAGACATTTGTAATTTATGGGATAAAAATTGTAGAAGTGACCCTGCCAAATTTAGATTAATATCTTATTAATTTACTTCAAAATTATGAAGAAATAAAAATAGGAAACTCTCCTGAAAACAGACGAATACCAAATTCATTTTACAAAAGTGTTATTTCAGATCCTCAGAAGAATTCTAGATCACCTCTCTAGATCTTGTTCATTTGTTCCAAAACTGAAGATAAATTTAAATATATCAATTTGGATACAGGTAGATAGTTGCTAAGAGAAAATTCTTGAAAACTTTTTTCTTACAATAATCCTCCTTGTGTGTTCAGGAGAACATTGTGCTCACTTGGCTCCTCACCTTATCTGTGGAAATTTCCAAGCCGCAGTTCAAGCATGAGCAGTTTGATGAGCAGCTCCATGCAGGTAATTGTATTGGCTAATAAATGTATTAACTACATTTTCTTAGGAGGGAAGGAGCAATGCTGTGATAGCTTCTCTGATGAATAGTATCACTATCATCCCCTACATCTACTGAACTGTTCTAAAAAAAAGTGAAGGATTTTTGTAGAACCAGTATAGTATATATTCTAGGTGGTTGCCCAATAATCAGAACTGATGTATGTTCCTCATAACTTTGTGTAATTATTTTTTAAAAACCTGCTGGTCTGCGTTACCTAATTATTGTAAGAATTCCCCAGCCACTGAAGAGCCTTTTATAAACAGCCTTCTTGCTGACTCAGATCTGTCCTTTCTATTCCTTTAGGCTCAAGAGAACCCTTCCAGCTCACATGGGAATAGCTTTTTAAACATTGAAACTCTTGAAGATCTTGACAAGCTGCACATGGAACCTGATCACATTGAGATGCAGCAGAAGGAACTACAAGATCAAATCCAGCAACTGGAAAAAGAAAAACAGGAGTTTCAGACAATAATTGGCCTTCAGAAGCATCAAATGCGAATGGAAAGAGAGAAGAGCAGCAGTATGGCAGAACAGAATGGCAGACTAAGAAAAATACTAGGGGAGTTAGAAAAACAAATCTTCCACTGTTCTCAGGACACCATTCAGGATTTGCAGAAATGTGTGCAGACACTACAACTGAATGCAGCTGAAAAGCAGAAAGAATGCTCTGCGAAGCTTGAGAATTTGCAGTCCTTAAAAAAGGACCCTGATTTCAACATCCTTTTGAATCAAGAACTAGAGATCATCAGGATCTGGTTGGCCAAGAAAGATCTCTTGACTGATGAGCTTATTGCTAAGCTGAAGTCAGCAGAACAAAAGGTAGAGGAGCTTGCAGCAAAAGCCAAAAGTCTTATGGATGAACAAAGTCATCAGGCCCTTAACCAATATGAATTTGTATCAAAGATTGAGGAGTTATTAAAAAAGCTTTTTTGGGCAGAAGAGAAGGCTGATGTTCAGAATCTGCATAGTGAACTTTTTTCTCATTTTAAAATGATGGAAGAGCAACTCCATGTGAAAGAAGAGGAACAGAAAGAATTTGAATTGAAACTGAAAAGCCTCACTATTAGCACCAAGGAAGAATCTGAAAAACTGCTGATTAATCTAGAAGCCATGACTATTGAAAGGGCTGAACTTCAGAAAGAGCTAGCAGTGAAAGGCAAAATGCTAGCTGATTTTCAAATTCAGCTGGCAGATACTCTGGATTATGTAAAATCATTAGAACAAAAGCTTCAGGAAGAAAAGAAAGAAAAGATTGAACTTGGGAGGCTACTCAATCATACAGAAACGACAATGGGACAAGAAACAAAAAACTTAATGGAGCATCTAGAGTTATTGGAAGTGCAGCTGGCAAAACTCAATGACATGATGAAAAATTTAGAAAAACAAAAAGAGGAAGTTGTTTTGGAAAGAGACAATCTCAGGACAACAGTAGAGGAAATGGAACAACAGATCACAAAACAGAGCTCCTCATTGAGAAATTTATGTGAAGAAAATGAAAACATCAGATCCCAGAATACAAAGCAGCAACAAACCAATCAGAACTTAGAAGAAAAGTCGAGAGAATTAGATGTATCTAAATCATTTTTAGAAAGAGAAGTTGCTCGATTAAGAATGTCTGAAAAACAGCTCCAGAGTCAGATAGATCATGCCATAGTATCTGTGGATGAAAAGGAGAAGACAGTTCAAGAAAAGAACAAGCTGTTAGTTGAAAATTTGCAAAATGCTACAAGACAGAACCAATTTCTAGATGAAAAACTGAAGGTTCTCCAGGCTGATTACCAAGAACTGAAACAAAATGAAAAAAGGACTGCAGAATTGTTAATTGTACTTCAAGCAAAACTCCAGAATACCAGAGAAAATGATCTTCAGATGGAAAAGAATCTGTCCTCTTCGAGGCAATCTGAAGAATCTCTGAAGTTACAGCTTACAAAGAAAATCGAGGCATTAGAAGGCTTGGAAAGTCAGTGCAGTCAGCTTCAGGAAGAAGCAGAGAGGTATAGAATTAAAGTTGAAAGTCTTGAAGTGGACAAGGCAAATCTTGAGACAAATGACCTTCATCAAGCAAAAATAATTGAATCTCTCACTACAAAAAAAACTTCTGCAGAGAAAGCCCAATTGGAATTGGTATCTTGTCAAGAGAGAGAAGCTAAAGATTTGATGTTAAGACTGGCTGTTTCTGAGGAATATCTAAATATCAGTCAGGCAGAAGTGTCTAGGCTCCAGGAGAAAATTATAGAATTTCAGGCTAAGCTTCAGCAGACAGCTGCAGAGAAAGAAAAACTTCAGGGCAAATTGGATGTCATAGAAACTGTTTTAAGTGAGCAAAAATTATTGTCTCAGCAGCTGAAAGAGCAAAATGAAACACTCAACAGAAATCATGTACAAGAACTGCTTCAATGTAAAGAAGAAGAGGAAATGCAGAAAAATGAGTGGAAAAAAATAGCTCAAGAGAAGGTTGAACTGGAAAAGAATGTGGTGAGCCTGTCAAATGAATTGTCCAAGGTCAAGAGTGATTTGGAACTTGTTAACATGGAAAACATGGAAATCAAGGACCTTCTCCAAAGAACCAATATGGACATGGCTGAACTGGGTATTCAGGTTTGCTCTCTAACATCTGAAAAAATGGAAGTGGAAGAGAAGCTATTACAAGTTGCAGAAGAGCTCAGAGCTACAAAAGAAATAGCAGTCAAAGAACAAGAGAGGCTGCAGCTTGAGTTTTCAAGATCCAGTAAGGAGAAACAAGAGCTACAAGAGAAACTGGAAAATTCAAAGATTTGTGCTGCCATTGTACCTGACCTACAAACTCATCTGGAATTGGCAGAGAAACAAACAAAGAATTTGCAAGAAACCAGCAAAGAGGAGCTAGCTACTGTTAAATTTCAACTCAGTACAGAAATTCTAAATTATCAGACAAAATTTAAGGTAAATGTTGGATCCTTCCTGATCAAATAAGGCTGCTATTTTATGTGTGTTTGAACATGGAGCTGATCTTAGAGGTGCACTCTTTGCAGTTGCTGATTCTCCATTCTCCTGCAGCCCAGTACCAAAAAGGAAATGCTAGCTTCTTCAAGTTAAATAAAGGTTGGAAACAAAGAACAGATAAGGATTTCAAGGAGAGGAGTCTTCTTCCATATACTATCTAGCCCACCAAATATTATTTGGTAAAATTCAGTTCCCATTTTCTGCTGAAGCCCAACTTGAAAGCATAATAACATTTAATTGTAAGTATGGAAAGTATACTAGGGAAAAATAGATTATGGAATACGTCTTCTGGGAATATCTTTGAAAGTCCATTTTCATACCAACCTTGTCAGATTGAAATATTATGTCCACAAAGAGACTTGGAAGTAGAGAAAGAACCTGATTTGGGTTATTTTTTTTTACCTGATAGAGCAGAATATAAACAAGCTTTTGGCCCATGCCTACAGCTCTTTTATTTATCCTGTTGGTGCCAATAATCAACTCTGATAGCTATAATGAAACTTGAGCAAGTCTAGAGTAAAAAAAATCACTGTGAGAGACAGAAGACTTTGTGCTGGTCTGTGGATTTTTGCCCTATGTTAGCTAATGAGATGATTCAGATCATAACATTTTTTCACCCTCCAATTTAATTTGCCAACATGACTGATGCCCATTCTAAATTCCCAAGTTAGCAACTTCATTAATGGAGAATGTGGAAGTAAAATCACAAGTTGTGATCACAGGATGTTTCACTTTACTGCCAAATGGGAAATGATATCATAAGCTTGTCTCAATCACAGGATTTTCACTTAATGACCATAGTGCTTAGTGATGGAGTTGCCAGTCCCAATTGTGGTTGCTAATCATGTGCTACTTGTCCTGTAAATCTCTTTTAGAAGTTTTTGTTTGTTGCACTTTAATGATAATTTGTAAGCCCATCCTTGGTTGATTCCTGAAATCAACAGAAAACTACATAATTCTTGAAAAATAGATAACATTTATTTTGTTCTTTTTTTAAAATTTTCCTTTGCAGGTTCTTGGTGAAGATTGTGAAAAATTAAAGAAAGAACTTGAAGAGCGGAACCAACAAGCAAATGCTGCAGGAAAAGCACTCAAAGAGATGGAGGTTGAAACTTTATTTAATAAAGCAAGAAACTCACCGAAGATTTGAGTTAATAATTATTGATGTTTTAAGCTTGTTAGTTATTCAGTAGGAATACTGAACCTTACTAGTACAATGAAATTTTGATCTAACAGCAGTACCCCCACCCCCCATTTAGCAGACTGAGGTTACAAATGGATTAGATTTTTTGCCTGGACATCTCCTCCCAAATTATGAATACTGCATCCAACATAGTCTGGATGAGGTAGTTCAGTTTATATTTATGTAAAATTATGAATTTTACATAATTTCCATCACTTATGTAATTATGTGAACGCCATAAATTGCACAAGTGATATAATTTACTTTTTAACAGTCATCTGGTCTGCTAAATTAAGTTCATTGTATTCTCTTTCTCCTAATACATATTTTTAATTCATTAATAAGTTGTAAATATATTCCAGGGTTTAAAAGCAAAGAAACTGTATCTGGTTCTGAAATTTTGGGATGGAGATAGAAAATGTTTGATGCTTTATGCTATGTGCATTTTTATGGCTTTCTTAAAGTCTGGCTATAAATTCTTTCTAAGTTGCATTAATTTTGTACATTACTTCTTTTAGAAAACAGATCATGGTGTAATCTAATTCTTAATTTTATCTGATTTCCTGTTTCCCTCTGGCCATGAGACCCATACTCTGGAAACCAGAGATTCAAAATCTCTGGAACATGATTTTCCATTGTATCTTTGCATGTGTCTCCTACAATCTGTATACTGCCTATAAGTAATCTTCACTGAACTGTGGATACTTAGATCTAGATTATAGCAATCATTTTTGAACAATGTACAAAAAGGGGTTTTTATTGCTTTAACATACAGAAAAGGAGTAGAGAAAATAAAAACAGAGAAAAATATAAGAAAGTGTATGCATACATACATATATATACATATATGTATGCATGTATATAAAATGTAAAGTATTTGATGTAATTAATATGCATATATAATATTGTACTTATAAAGTACTTCTAAAATACATGTTAAAATTCATGTAAAATGAATTTTTAAACATCATTAAACCTCCTTACCAAAGTGATATTGATCAGTCTTTTATACTACATTAATAAGGAGCCAGTTCATGAGCAGAGAATAAAAAAGTATTATTAATTCAGGACTTTGAATTTTGGATCTCGCTACCTTTCCACTGTAAAAGAATAATCTGTAGTTCTTTATATCTGACTCTGGGTAGTATATAGCATAAAAAACAAACAATAAAATAACCTCCCAAACCATAAAACATTAAACATAAGATAGAAATGGTGACAAAGCAACATAAGAGACCAACCATAGTGGGTCTCTTACTCAACTGGATCCTAATGCCTCAGAGAAAAGTCAGACCTTAACAGCTTTCCTAAAGATAGGCAGAGTAGAAGGCTGTTGTACATTGGGGATGGGGTAGTGATTGTTCTGGAGAACAGGAGCAATCACAGAAAAGGCATGCTTTTAAGTTCCCTAAAGGTTATGAAATTTAAAAGAAGAAACTTGGAGCGTGTCTCTCTGTGGGAGCATTTAGAATGGGCGTATGTTCTTGGGAGAAAGGAGTATCTCAATCCAATTCTGTGCTATGTAGGACTTTAAAGGTGATAAAACACCTTGAATCATATCAAACAGCCAATTAAAAGTTAGTACAGCTCACAAAATAGTAGTTTTATATAGGTATAAAACAATGCACACATTACTACTGCTTGATGGTCTTCATTAGCAGCCCCAAGGATGATATGTTACAGTAGTATATATCTTGAAACTATGTTACTCTTCACAAAACTACATTAACAAATTGCAAAGCCCAATTTTCCGTAGATAAGTAGTATACATATTAGGTAATCTGTTAGTTTACCAAATTTTTTTCTACATTAATGAGTTTTGGTTTGAGTATTTATAATTATCAATACAACTTAATATGTCATCAAAATTGTTCCTTTCTGAACATCTACTTGGGCAGCATTTTCTATTGTCCATTAACACCATGATCACATAAAAAATTGTCTGTCTTACTATTTTTTTTAATTTCTAAGTTGAATATTAAATGCAGTTCTATTTCTATGTATTTTTTAAAACATCATCTTGCAAGGCTGTGAAAAGAGATCTGTATGCAAAACTGAAACTTTCCATGGATCAAGTGACTGAGTACAAAGCAACTCAGCAAAAAAAAGATGAAGAAATTGCAGTACTTGAAGAAGATCTTAAAAGGTTAGAACTTAATTGAAATAATTTCAATCTTGGAGTATGTATACATAATGAGCAAATAATATAAATTTAGGATTTTTTCCCCTTTAGCATTATTTTTCAGAGAGCAATGTAGTGCAGGGATTAAAAGATTGGCCTGTGAAGTAGGAAATCCCTGTTTTTGCATTGCTTGCTATATGACTGGGAATTTTTTGTTTTTGTTGTTTTAAGATATTTCACTTCTCATCCAAGAAGCTTTTCAGGTCAAACTAACTGGTGAGAGATGGCAGGAATTTATACTTTCTGTTAGCTTTCTGCTATTCTTTATCAATTAGTTTGACCTGAAGTAGATTCTTGGATGGGGAGCAAATTGTCTTTAAAACAGGAAAGCAAAAAAAAAAATCTAGTTGCTTTTTGAGAAAACTTTTCTGCGATAATAATGACCTGGATGACTGAGAATCTCAATAGATATAACCTGACTGGGAGAAATTACAGTGGTACCTCACAAGACGAGTAACTCGCAGGACGAGCAAAAAATTTAATCAGAAAATATTCCGCAAGATGAGCCGCGACTCACAAGACGAGGAAACTTCGTCCCAAACCTTGCGCGTCATCAGTAAGCGCGCTCTGTATATCCCATTCAGGCAACTCCAAGAGTTCTGCTGACTCTTACCTCGTGCTTTACTCCATTGTTGCAGACAGCAACCCTTTGCGAGAGTTATACTAACGCAGCAATCTGCCGACTCTCCTCTCACTCAGTTTACTCCATTTCCATACGGGCAGCAGCGCGCACGCATGCGTTCTGCCTACGTTCCTGATCGCAATGAGCACCGTGCGATCAGCTCACGTGGGAAATCTCCCAACAGAGCTCTCCTCTCTCGCTGCGTAAACAGCATAAATTAAGTGAAAGG